>CAKNYM010005086.1:0-67494 GCA_932195095.1 Andricus curvator | reverse complement strand
GGTTGCCTTCTCATTTTTCTTTCCTCTTTTTTATTTTTGTCCGAAGGAACAAACAAATTTTTTATTTTTAAAAGTTACAATAGGAGCATTTTATGGTGGTTGTTCCAATTTGGTCGTTGCAGTTTAAAATTTCTTTTTTTTTTAATTTAAAAATCAATTTTTTTACTAAAAATTTTACTATTCTGTTGTTGGTTGAAACTTTATCTTTTTTAGTTAAAAGTTCATGTATTTTGTGGAAAATTTGTCTTTTTTACAGAAAATTCATCTTTCGGGTTGAAAATTGAAGTATTTGGTTAAAAATTAATTTTGTATTTGAAGATTCACAATTTTAGTAAAAAAATTAATTTCTTTGGTTGAAATTTTAACTATTTAGTTGAAATTCAATTATTTTGGATAAGATTTTTTTTCATTATTGACTGATAAAACTTTCTTAGTTGAAAATTCCTCTTTTTCGTTTGAAAATTATTCTATTTTTGTTGAGGATTCAACTAATTTATTGAAAATTCGTAATTCTTGGCTTATTCAACTGTTTTTGATTAAAAAATAAAACCTTTTTTGGTGGAAATATCAACTATTACACTTTTGGTTGAGAATTAATTTTTTTATCGAAGATTCATCACTTTGGTTAAAAATTTAACTATTTTGTTGAAAATTTCTTTTTTATTAAAAAAATTAAAGTTAAAAATTCATTGTTTCAACTAGCAATTTTATCCTTTTTTTAAAGTTGAAAACTTAACTATTTGGTTGAAAATGCACGTATTTTATGTATGCCTTACGTAGTTCGTGAATGACCGCTCATAAAATTCTGTATGACTGTTGTCGCTAAAAGTATTTAAAATAAATTTAGATACATTTTTTTGCATTAACAGTATTGATCTCCAAATGTGAGGTTGTTTTTATACCTGAAAGTAAAATTTAGAACGGTCAGGAAAAATGAAAAATTGTTCAGGAAAAAGTTAGGGAATTTCGAAATTGGGATTTTGTAGCATCCCTGATTTTTTGTTCTATGAGGGATTGTATGCTCCAGGTATTAAAGTAAAGGATGCAGCAATGAGAAAAAGAAGTTGAGGTTGAATGTCAAGCAACAGAAATAGCTTTTTTGAATATTATTATCTGTCTTTGTTCTCGTTGCTTGCAAAGTCTTGGCAATTTATTTGATGAGAGTCTCATTAAAGAATAATTATCAATACGGACCTGTTATTAAATCCTCCCTTGTAATTTGATATTAGTCTTTAACATAATTATTTCAAACATGAATTGCTTAATAACTCGGTTTTATACATTCTTTTATTAATAGTTAAAGGAAATGGTCTTTATACAAGGTTTATGTACGAAAATATGAAAACGATGTAAGAGTGATCCTGATGCAGTTTCTTAAAAATGATTTTCTGCTTTACTACTCATTACATTAAATCGCTTCCTTTGCAGTAAATTATTTTGATGCTACTGTTTAAGATAATGAAGCGAAATCATAAATTATGATGTTTTTTTTAGCTACAGTTGCCTTTTTTATTAATTTCAATTTTAATGTAATAAAATGTTAAATAGAGAGAAATTACAATTTAATCATTAAATTATTCGGAAACCTGCTTATAGTAATAATTGTGTAATATATAGTTTCATTATCATCCATTTATCGGACTAAAAATAACTTTCTGAGCGATTTCCTGAATGTTATAGCATTTCTCACGCAATAATTATCTATAATTGTAGAATCGTTAAAGTTTGTTATGTAACAAACAACAACTAAACAATGGATTTCTTGTGCGATAATTTCATTTGATTGTAATGAGCGATTCATTAAATTAAACGCTATACTGTTAGACTCAAGTGATGAAGTTGCGAAAAAATCTGATGTAATAGAGTCGGTTGGCAATTCTACAGTTTTTGAAAATTTAAATTATAAGATTACATTTTGGATGGCACTATTTTCAGAATTAAAAGGCGGACAGTTCTTTATCCAATCCAATTTACTTGTTTTTTTTTTGCACTGGAACTCAAAAATTATTTTTGAATTTTAATTTTAGTTTCAACACAAGAAGTAGTAAAAAAACGGTTTTTATAAAAGATCAGCGATAGTAGAAAATTTTAAATAAGGTAAATAAATTGGCAGTTGAAAAAAATCGATTGGCTTATTTTTAAGATAGACGTGTTAGAATATTCTATCGACTTATCGACCGTAAAAGGGTGTGAGACCAATTTAATTAGGAGGAATTAATCTTCCCAAGCACAATCAATACTGCAAGCTACAATTTAAAAAAATTATGTTCCCTTCTGTAGCAAATTTTAATTCAAATGCTCAAGAAAATTGTGAAAGAATCCATAGAACGTCACAAAATTGATGTCTTTCAGATATTTCAAATTTATTGAGAATCTACATCCAGCAGAGCGAGACCTAGAAAGATTCTGAAATATTCCGATTATTTCTAGAACGCTCAGGAACATTGGAATCCAACCGAAAAGATTCTGGTATAGGTTTCAGAACATTAAAAACTTGACGTCCTATGCATATATTTTTTGCATTCTTCAAACCGTATAATGCAATATTTTCACATTCTCATAAGAGAAGGTATTAGATTTGTGTAAAATTTGACCCCCCCCCCTCCCCCCGTTTTTTTCAAATGTCCACCTTTTGAGACCCTCTGAACCCGAAAAACTGGTTTTTACGAATGTGTCTGTCTGTGAGCACGATAACTTTTAATATAGAGCATGCCATTTTTTAGGTAGAGTATTTTTTAGACTATTTTTTCAAGATTTAAAAATTCTATGTAGGGCTGTTCATAGTACCCGGAAATTCGAACAATTTATCCTTACGATTCTTTTGGATAAAAAGAAAATTATCAGAGTTATAGCATTTATTAGACGCGAAAAAAGATAAGAAGACAAAAATTGTGCGCCCAAAAAAGATCTACAAATTTATTATTAATTACTTTTTGATCGAACGCGTAGTTTTTGTTTTATTCATTTAAAAACAACATTAAAAAACTGAATTTTTGGACAAAAGACACAAGCTGCGAAAAAAATAAATAGATAAAAATTGTTTACATAAAAAATAGCTACAAATTTGTAATTAATCATTTTTTGGTAGAATACGTAGTTTTTGTTTTAATTGTGAAAAATAACATAAAAATTAAAAAATTAAATTTTTGGAAAACCAACGCAAGATACGAAAAAAATTAATAGACAACAGTTGCTCACCCTAAAAAGATCTAGAAATTTGTTGTTATTTTTTTATGGAACGCGTAGTTTTTGTTTCAATCGTAAAAATAAAATTAAAATTTTTGGACAAACGACCCAAGCAACGAAAAATTGTTTGTTATCAAAAATTGTGCTCCCAAAAGAGATCTACAAATGTTTTATTTATCACTTTTTGATAGGACGCGTAGTTTTTATTTTAATCGTACAAAATTACATTAACATTTTTTGCATTCTCATCCTAATCAGAAGGTATTGGTTTTATGTAAAATTTGAAATAGTCGGTTTTCATCAAATCTCCGCGTTTTGAGGCATTTTTTCAAGATTTAAACAATTCTATGTACGGCTGTTCATACGATATGAAAAAAAGTCAAGAGACCAAAAACGTTTCTTTTTGATAGCACTACAAGATTATCATAATAACTTTTTGAATTTTGTTGAAAAATCTAAAATTCAAATTTTTAGCCCACAAAACATAATGAAAAAGAAAAATCCATTTTGCGGTCAAACCACGCAAGATACTTTTTTTAAATTGTGAAAAGTGACACAAGGTAAGAAAAAAAATTAATAGACAAAAGTTGTTCACCCGAAAAAGGTTTACAAATTTTTTAGTAATTATTTTTTATAGTATGCGTATTTTTTGTTCAAATCGTAAAAAATAACATTGAAAATAAACAAATTAATTTTTTGGGAAAACGACATAAGGTGCAATAAAATGTTAATTAACAAAATTGTTTTTTTTTTCATAGGATGCCCACTTTTTTAAATTATAAAAACAAGACAATAAAAATACATTTGTTTCAATATCAATGCATATTATGAATTGTAATAATATAAATTTATTGAAATGATACATTTTCTAGGGTAGCTGAGAATAAAAATTAGGCACTGTCTATCATAAAAAATAAAATTTGTACTTCATTTTGCAATATCTGAATAAGCAGTCCCAGACCCAGGTACAGAAATAAATATAATTTACATTTGATATAATAGAGTCGAACTCAATGTAGAAAAGTTCGTACCTTGGACTAAGTCGAGTGCGAAGCACGAGATACGTGATGAGAATGTATTCATGCAAGGCGAAGGAGCTTTAACAAAAGAGAATTCACAATCACTAAATGAAAGTTGTCGATGCCTTTGACCTTTAATTTTAAAAGGTCTGTGCACAAATGTGGAGGAAGTACAAAGACCGAGCGCGCAGCGCGAGGTAAATTCATTATCAAGCGCGAAGCGCGAGATGAATATATTATCGAGTGGGAAGCGCGAGATGCAACAGATGCGCGCCCTAGGCGCGCTCAAACTTGCGAGCAAAGCGAGCCTCACGCGCAGCGCGTGATAAGAATGTGGCCGCCCAGCGGGCACATTTTTTTTAATATACTCAGTGATCTAGAGGAACATTGCTGTAATATTGATACAATATTATTTTTTATCAACCTACACTCCCTAAGGAGTAACAAATAACGTCAGAGGTATATAACGAAAATTATCAAGCAGTAGTTGATTGGGTTGACAGATTGTTTAACAGATTAGACCAACTCAAAGTGATAAGTTAACATAAGTTCTCGATATTTTACTATCATGTACCATAATTTACCGGAAATTTTTGAATACTTTAAAATGCAATACTTCCAAAAATGAAAATTTTTGGTAATTTATAAATTTGCCATAGGTTTCCAAAATTTTAAAAATTACCGTAATTTTCCGAAACTTCCTAAATTCATACTAAAATAAAATAAAAAGTTTCCACAATTTCTCCATATGAGCAGAAATCATACCTGTGTTACAAAAAACGTCTGAAATCATGCATTCGTTCTAAAAAATATCGTATGCACCAAGGGGAAGGGGTCTTTTTACGATAGTGTATTTTTTCATTACTCGTCAAAAAAGTCCCGCTTCTCTCAATTGGTGCGTAATATATTCTGCTACGAATGCACAGAATTTCGGTGCCCCAGGCACAACTATCTAATAAAATGGATTTAGAAGGATTGAATCCGACTAATATGATATTCATATAACAAAAGTGGACTCTTCTAAACAAAAAATAATTGGACACGATTGGGACCGATTGACCCTGTTGTCTGAGATTATGAGAAACACCAACGCCATTGAATCCGATTCATTCAATCAGACTTAATCGAGTAATATCTTTTGAATCTGATTGAATAAATCGATTTTAATCGTGTGTGTTAATCAGCGTCAATGGGATCAATCAGTCCGAATCATTTCTTTTTTGGACTGTGGCTATTCATACCAAAATTTCGGTACGAATAGCCCCCTTTTCCAGTTTCCGCTATTCGTCCCGAAAAAAATCGGCTACTCACACTGAAATTTCGATATGTATGGACAATTAGAAACAGTCCTTATTACAATGTTTTTTTATTATAAAAAATGAATTGAAAAGGATTTCAGCCAACCCAGTATAAACGAAAAAAGATTCAAACTAATTCAGAAGTAAAGCGAAGATTTAAATACGAACGTGAGTGTTTTGGTAGGTCAGAGTTACATACTAAAAAAGAACTGAATCAGTACTTCAGTTGAAAATTCAACTATGTGGTTGTAAACTAAATATTTTGTTAAAAAATCATATTTTCCGGTTGAAAATTCAACTGTTTTGTTGAAAATGCGTCTTTTTGGCTTGCAAATTCAACAGTTTGGTAAAAAATTTAACTATTTGGTTGAAAATTAACTTTTTTTTTTGTAATTTCATATTTACGGGTTTAAAAAGTAATTGTTTTGCAGAAAATCCGTATTTTGGTTTGAAAATTCATCTGTTTTGGTAAAAATTTCATCTTCTTTGGTGAAAAATGCCACTGTTTGATTCAAAATCTTATTTGTTGATAATTCATCTATTGGTTTCAAAATTCAACTGGAAAATTGAACTATTTATTTGAAACTTGAACTATTTGGTAGAAAATTGACTATTTTGTTAAAAATTAATATTTTCAAAGATGAAAATTCAACTGTTTTGTAGAAAATTCAGGCATTTTGTTGGAGATTTGTCTTTTTATGTAGAACTACTTTGTTAAAAATTCATTTTTTGAGAATCACCTCTTTGGTTAAAATTCAACAATTTTGTTGAAGAAAATGCATCGACATGGTTTTAAAATTAAACTATATTTGGTAAAAAATATATGAACTTTGTTGAAAATTTAATTCTTTTATTGAAAATTCAACTGTTTTGGTAGATTCATCTTTTTTGGTCGAAAATTCAACTGTTTTGTTGAACTAATATTTGTTGGTTGAAAATTTAACTGTTTTTTGTTGAATATTCATCCTCTTGAATTAAAAACTCCTTTTTAATGGTGGAAAAGATACATTTCTTTGTTAAAAATTCATCTCTTTTGGTAGAACATTTTCTTTGGTTGACAATCCAACTATTTTTTTGAAAATGAAATATATTTCGACTTGAAATCTTTGGAATTTAAAGAATTTATTATTACGAAACAGTATCGATTTACCCCCCCCCCCCCCCCGTGTAACAGATAGAGGCATTTTTATGCCCCCCCACCCCTTGAAAAAAAGTTGTTTTATGGATGGCCCCTAACGGGGAACCGACACCCGATTGATGACCCACTCATAAGAAACCCAATTGAATTCCACTCAGAAAATCGTTTTGAATTCTACTTCTTGTCTATTTCAATCGGACTTTCGCTTTTTTAATTCGCAATTCGTTTTTTCCATATGCAAATGTTTCTCAATATGCAAAAAATAGCCATTTGACTTAAAAAATAATGTAAATACTGAGTAAAAGGAAAATGGATTTTTGAGTTACAAAAGTGGGTATTTGTGTAATATGAATGTTTACTATATCAGCTTGTTTTGATGAGTGTGACAAGCAAGGGCCTTGGGAAAGTCGCACGCCCAGGCGTAATCTGAGAATTACGGCACTGCCTATTGACGTCTGCAGTAGGCGTGGTTTCACTCCGTCCGATAGAGGGATATATTTACCACACACAACTTTTCTCGTACGCCAGCGACTTGCATTATTCGATTAAATGTGTATTTGCAGTACAAGCTAGTCGCTTAGATGCCAGCGAGGTGCGGATCGCGACCGTGGCCAATTTTCGGCACCCCCGTCAAATCAAGTGTCACCGATCGTCACCGAGGTGCAGCTTTGAACAGACGTCACGGGGGTCACGGGGGTGTTTTTTTGACATAGTGTAGAAGTCGTGCACTTGTGTACTTACGGCTTCATCCTCCGCTCTAGTGTGTGGTGTTGGTGTTGGTGTTGGTGTCGAGAATCGAGGCGTGCAACGAGAACGAGGGACGGCTCACGAATCCTCCACGTCCCGAAGAGAAGTCATTTCTATTTTTTCCAAGAAACACCCCTTCCCTCGAGATTTTCGACAATAATATCATATAAATAATGGCGGGCGTTCCCGTCGTACTCGTCACGGCCAACGTCGGCAGCATTTTCGAAGAGGTACTGAACATATTTATTATATTAAAAATCATTTTATAACTTTAGAAATTCAGACAAATTTCATTACCTTATCACTTTCTGAACCTGAAATAAATTCTTATCGCCCGAAGGTTGTCCTTCCTCTCATATTTTCGGTTCATGAATTCAAATATTTAGAGTCGAATTCCAGAAGTGATCTTTGTCGAAATTCATTTTTTAGATTCTCACTGTAATTGGTTTCATTTTTTTGATTTTGATTATGTGGTTTTTTGTGGTGGATTGTGAGCTCCTATAGTATTTTTTGTTTCTTATTTTTTGAATACCCGGCGCGCTATTTATGAATGGAATCGAACGTCAATCGACCGCGTGCGGTTTCGATCGAAACTATCGAAACCGGTTCGGAGTGATTTGATTAGACTAAGTCGGCATTTTTTCAAAAGGAATACAAAAATATTAAATAAAAAGGCATTATTTTTATGATTTCATTTTAGAATGCGTTTCGAGTTTTTAATTAAAAAGTAAAATACAAAAAAAAATCATTTGTTTCTGCGGAGTTTCATATTCTGAGGTGGAATGTGAAATTGTAAATTTGTAAGTTGTTTTATGCACACGTCCATTCGATAACTTCGACACAGACGTAGAAAGTGTGGATATCATGTTGCTGTAAACTGGAAGCTGTATCGTGTATCCGTACAAAAATGTTCAACCAAATGTGAAGTTGACGTCTAATCAGGTCATGAATCGTTGCATCGATGTGCAATTTTAATAAATTATTCCAAATTTGCGTCATTAATAGGAATTATAATACCATTACATTCTCAATTTTATTCGAAAAAATATTATGAGAATTATTGTTAATTATTTTATTTAATGTTCATGATTTCCGTACATATTTCAAATTCAAATTTTCTCTGAAATTTGTATCAACAAGTGAAAATGTTCAAACTGGAATTTATTGAAAATTATTCAAAATGTATCTATATCTTAGTGACCCCATTAGTGGGCCACCTTTTTATAATTTACCACCCCCAGAAAAATATTTATTTAAGTAAATAATCACTGTGTTTTAAATAATCAGTAAAGTTGTTTTACATGGGATTGGGTTCGTTACCCTATATAAATTTTGTATATTATAGGGAATTTGATTATTTTACATTTGAAGCAAAAAATTCAAATTGAAAGCTTTACCTAGTGTAAAAAGTATATAGTTTATTTCAGATTGATGTTTTTCAAATTCTTCAAAATTGTACCATTTTATTTCAAAATTTTAATTTTCAATATTGTTCAACAATTTTTAGTTTAAAACGTTTAAAATTGAATATTCTCAGATTCAAGCTATGTAAATTGAAAAATTATGAATTTAATCCTTCAAGATTTTAAATTTTTATAACATTGAAATCCTTTATAATTGAATAATTTCAAATAATAATATTTAAAAAAATTAAAGTAATGGATTTTTTAACTGTATTTAGTTTTAAACAACTATAATTTCGAGGTGGTTTCAATTCTCAGATAAATATATATTTACCTAATTTTCATAAAATATCTCTAAAAACGGTTTGGCTTAACTTTATAAAGGTCTTATATATTTTTAGATATTTAGAGTCATATTTTCAAACAACCTTATCTTAAAACGACACCTTGGAGATAATTTTTATTTGCCCTCAAAATCAAACTCTTCGTGAAACTCTTCGTTAAAAGAAAAATGTCATTAAGCTAATATCTCAATGACGTTTTCCTTCACGACCCATTTGAATGTCACATTTAAAAATTGTGTGACTACTGAAAAATACCGAAAAATAGAATTCTCAATACTGTAAAATTTCCGAATTGGAAAATTCCTGAATAATAAAATTCTCGACATTATACAATTGCCCAAAAATAAAAATCTCTAATTGGAAAATTGCTGTAGGATAAAATTCTCGACAGTTTATAATATTACCGAATTTGAGAATTACCGACAGAAAATTGCCGAATTTTAAAATATTCAAACTAGAAAATTCCCGAATTTAAACAATTAAAAAAAAAAATTTGTTGAATATTATTTATTTATTAAAAATAAAATGATCAAATATTTTTATAAAAGACCTATTTTCTTTAATGTTGAAAGGTTTTTCAAATTAACGTTCGAATTTAAAATAACAATACTTTTAAAAAATATATTTCTGAGTGAAAAAATGTATTTGAAAATGTGCACAGTATTTTAAAAAAATTACAAAAAATGTTTTCAAAAATAGAATTGTTTATTTTAAATAAAATTTTAAACGTTCGAGACGCACGTGTTTTCAGTATATTTTTTTAATACAATTTGTATACAATTATTGTTATTTCAAATTCAAACAATAAGTTTTGAAAACTTTATTTCCTTAAAAAATATTTTCTTTCATAAAAATATTTGATTATTGTATTTTCAATAAGTAATATTCATCCCGAAAAATAAAATTCCCGACACTGTAAAATTCCCGAATTGAAAAATTCCACAATAATAAAATTCCCGAACAGTTTATAATATTACCGAATTTGAAAATTGCCGACAGAAAATTGACGAACTAGAAAATTCCCGAATAGAAACAATGAAATAAAATTTCAACTTTAAAAATTAATTAAATAACAATATTATATAAAAATTAAATATTTAAATAAGAAAAATTGTATCTAATTTTATTCAATTTTTTAAATTCAATTTTGATCTAAAATTCTAGAAAAACAACAATGTTTTTCATTTTCGGTAAAAATAACTGTATGTGTAGCATTAGCTGACTTCGAAATAATGCGGAAAGCATATGACAGAAACTTTTTGCCAGAACACACCTGTGGTTTCGCACGTTCGTATCTTTTTGGGGCAAAATATGCATTTACGCATTAAAGATCGACAGAAATAAACATTTCGTACTTCAACAAAAACATACGTTTCATGAATTAAAAATGACATCACTTAATTTTTTTTTATTTTGTAAATAAAAATGTGTAATTATTAAAATTATATATTTTGACATTTTTAATAATTATTTAAATTTATTATATTATTACTATTTAGTAAGAAAAGTATATTTCTTGCAGCCGAGTGTTATGCTTAAAATATGGACTGAAGAATTTTTATCCGTAAGTATTTCTAACATTCGGAATTGAATTACTTCAATTAAATGTTTTTGCTAAAATGTTGACTTCATTTTCAGACAATATCTCGACTAGATCCTAAATTCATAGCACTTCACTGCCAAGAAGTGGGTGGAAAAAATTATGAACAAAGTATGAGGCACGTGGAAGACTTCGTTAGGTACGTGGATCAATTTATTAATGAATAATTTCCATAAAAAATAAATAAAAATCTTATTTGTTGTAAAATTTGAATAAATAATTCCTGAATATAAATGTAAGTTTTAAATAAAAATTGAAAATTACTTCAGATATATTTCACAACTAAACTTGTATAATATACGATTCGGTAGTTTTGACATCTCATTCACATGCAGTTTGACCCAATTCGCTTCGTCTACTCCGTCTGAAACTTTCATGAATAGATAATTAACAAAGTGCTCTGAGTTTGCTAAAAAAAAAGTCTCACGTATTTTTAACTGATAAAATAACTTTCTTTGCATTTTTAAAATTAATTTATTAATAATTCAGGGAAATAACCAAAAACAGATAAAATCGAAAGTTTAAAAATGTACTTGAGCTTAATATAAAGTATGTGCTTTACATGTTTTCAATTTGAATATACAGTTATTAGTTTTTACAATAATTAAACCTGCAGAACTTATAGTTTCTTGTAAGGCTTCTACTAAACGCTTTACTCCTTATTAAATTATCACACTTATTATTTAAAAGCGCTAAAAACTTAGCAAAATGTTAATCAATACTCTAAAAATCTTTTTGCTCAAAAATAATTTGAGATAATTATACGAATTTGCCTTATATGTGTATTCAGGACTTCAAATTTAATACTGTTCTATATTAAATTACTTTTTGCCGTCTCTGTGGCACATTTTATTTATTTACGTATTGAAATATAAAACTGCTATCAGATTATCACTGCGAGCCTATGCATAATATAATTTAATAAAAGTAGAAAAAGTATAAAAATAAAGTATCTAGTAGCAAGCTACGCTTGACTGAGCTACTTCAAAGGACATGCATTGAGTGAACCCGATGAGTGGATAGCACACAAGAAATCTGATAATGTAGAAGAAAAAAAAAGAAATTAAAACACTCAGAAGTATTAGATAATCTAATCCGAATTTCCGAATTATTTTCCCAGTCTGAACTATCTTTAGAGTCAAAGACAATCTTCTGATAAATCTTTAATATTGTTTTTACTTGTTTGAAGGTTGTTAATGTCTTCAGAAGAACTGAGGTTATTTGACAAGGTCCGAGTTTTCCTCGACGAGGATTTCTCTTCGGCTGAACACTTCACGGTACAAAAAATCATTTCTTTGATCCATAAGAAATCAATTCCCAAGTTTAAAAAAAGTTCTCTAAGCAAATATTTTGTTGCAGGCACTAGGAAATTTCTACTTTGTGCACGACTCTGTGAAAGACGCATTATTGTGGGACTTTAAAGGTAAAGAATGCCAGAAAGTATTTATAAACAATTAATGCCTAATGGCAAGAATAAAATCTAATAATAGAAAACGTTATGCAGTTAAATTTTGATTTATGAATTACTATTTCAGAGTGTACATTTATACCAGTTCATGGAAAGGAAGTACACTCGGGAAATATAGAGGCAGTGACGACCAAAGAAAAATCAAAGTTCCCTCAGGATTTTTTCCCGGAGTGCAAATGGTCCAGGAAAGGATTCCTGCGGACGAGATGGAGTATCAGTGGAACAATATTTGATCTCATAAATATCCATTTATTTCATGACGCTAGTAACTTTATCGCGATGGAAACGGTAATTTTGTTTCTTATTTTCCAGAATTATTGACTGACTATCGCTTTTTTTTATTAAATTTAAAACTTTATTTTGATTGCAGTTTCCGTCAGTATACAGTAAGACTCGAAGGAGAGCCCTGGAGCATACTCTAGACAGGTTTCATAATGATCAGTATCCAAATGCACCCTATTTTTTATTCGGGGACTTTAACTTTAGAACCGATACGTTCGGCGTTATCAAGGTAATTCATTTTTTATTATTAAAGCTCTTTTAATTTTTGTTGCTAAATGTGAATAGGAAAAGGCACTTAGAAAATTATGATAAAAGTAGAAATAGAATTAGTCTGGGTGGCCGCTAAACTGGAAAACCGGGAAATGTCCGGGAATTTTTTAAGACCGAGAAAAATTGGGAAATCACAATGAATATATTTTTTGACCGGGAATTTTACACATTTTTAGAAGAAAAGTCTATCCAATCACTTGAAATATCACAAATGTCATATCACATGATATAATGCAATTGTTAAAATAAGTTTGATTTCAACTTTTTTTAAATATTGAGTTCAATTATTGTTAACATTTTCAATTATGAAATTATTCAGTTTACAATACCTAATTCTAAAATCTTTTACGTTAAAAATGTTCCAATGTCGGTATTCATTTTTAAGCTTACATTTTCAATTTAAAGAATTTTAAAATGCAATTTTGAAGACTTAAACAATTAAAAATTGAAAGCTTTAAATTAATTGGACAATAATTGATTTTACAAGATGATTCTGAATCTGTTCAAAATTAAATAATTTACAGATTTTATCGTTAAAAATGGATCTGTTTCAATTCGGAAGCCTTAGTAGTTAAACAAATGTAAACTTCCGATTTAAACTTTATAAAATATTGTCAATCTGAAAATAATTTCAAATTAAGAGATTCATAATAAAACGCTTTTGTTCAATTTCAAATCCTGCTAGAATATTGTTTCAGTCTAAAATACTCAATTTTTAATCCATTCAATTTGAAATTTGTTAATTAAAACAAAATTAATTTTTTTATATAGATTTAAAAAGTGCTTAGTTAAAAAAAATTTTAATCGTTTAATTTGTAATGTTTCTAACTTAGAATTGCTTTAAATGGTATAATTATGAAAATTTACAAATTTGTTGATTCATTCTTAAATTTAGATCTTTGAATAATGATAACGTATAGAGTAAGAGCACCAATACTTTGCACCTTCCCCCCAATTGTTGGCACCCTTCTCTAATTTCTTAGATAATAAATTTTTTTAACACGTTTTGCCTCAATTAATTTATGTATACTGTCATTTTTACATGCAATGCATATATTAATCATCTAGTACAATCAAATGTTTATCTAAAATAAAATAAATTCACTTCGGTTTTTGGATGCCAATAATTGGGATAAGATGCCATAAATTGGTGTTCTTACCCTATCGTAGTAAATTATTAAGTGTTTAAATGAAAAAATTATTAATTATAAATTGTTCAGCTTTAAGTTTAAAGGTTTAAATTTCAAAAGAGTTCCACTTTGAGTGCTTTAATACGCATTTCAGTTTTGATTACTTCAAATGAAAAAATTCAGCTATAAGAGCTTGAATTTTGTAATTTCAATGCCCGTAAAAAGTTTTTGCGAACCAGAAAAAACCCAGGAAATGCCCGGGAATTCCGTTCCTCCATTATTGACGATGACTGACTCTAGATCAATTTGTACTTCAAACATATTAAGGATAATTGTTTTGTTTTGAAACTTCTTTGAAGCTTTCCATGGCAAAAAGTGTTTCAAATAAAACTAAAAACAAGACATTTTAATGTTTTGAAAACTGAATTTCCAAATTCAGTTTTTCTTCCAAATTGTTCTGAATTTATGAAGTAAAAGTAAAAACAAAAACATATTAACATTGACTTTTTTTCATTTCAGAAACTTACAGAAGATACACAAGAAAGTCAGCTGTCCACTAAAGGCAGCATTTCGAAGTTGCAATTCCGAAACAAAGATGACGATCTCATTTTAACCTTAGGAAAAAAGGAATTCGCTCATCACGAGCACCAGCATCTTTTTATTGAAAACGGAGGTCAGTGGGTAAGTACATCTAGGAATTCATTTATAAAAAATAAAAATAAATACAGTTTGAAGCAAATTTATGTTTTCTTTACAGCTACGAGAATACGATAAAGAACTTGAAGACTTCAACGAAAGACTCTTAGAATTTCCGATCAAATTCGTACCCAGTTATCCTTTTGAAGAAGATGTTCAGGAGGGAACAAATTACATGCAGACGAGAGTACCGGCCTGGTGTGATCGAGTTTTGTTGAGCCCTGCTGCGAAATTGCTAGTCCAAGATGTAAGTAACTTTATTTATTTAGGGGCCAAAAACTACCCCCCCCCCCGTCCTTTTAAGTCAATTTTTTTTTCATTTCATGTAATAAACGCCTAAAATAAAATATAATATTTTAACAGACTTCACAGCCCAAAAAGCTAGCTTTGAAAACAGGGGAAATAGGGCGATTTTACACGAAAATAGAGGAATAATAGGGGAATAAATTCTTTTAAATAAAATCAATGTATATGTAGCATATTGAATTCAATATGAAACGCTTAAGATTTCAAGTCGAAATATATTGCAGTTTCAACAAAATAGTTGAATTTTCAACCAAAAATAATAATTTTCTACCAAAAGAAATAAATTTTCAAGGAAAAGGTTGAGTTTTAAAGATAGATAGTCGAATGGTTGAGAAAACAGTTGAAATTTAACCCTGAAAAGATGAACTTATAACCAAGAAAGACGATTCTCTTCAACTAAATACTTGAATTTTCAACAAACAAACAAGTTATTTTTATTACCAAACAGTTGGATCTGTAACTAAATAGTTGAATTTTCAAGCAGAAGAGATGAATTTTTAATAAAATAGTTCAATTTTCAACCTACAAAGACGAATTTTCAACCAGATGGTCGAGGTTATAAACAAAAAAGAATTAACTTCAACCACAAACAGTTAGATTGTTAACCCGATAGTCGAATCTTCAAGGAAAAAAAAAAAATTTTTAGAAGACAGTTGAATTTTCAACCGAGAAAATTTCTACCGAAAAAAATGAATTTTCCATCCATAAAGATGCATTTTCAAAAAAGCAGTTGAATTTTCCAAAAATAAAGATTATTTTTTAACAAAATAGTTCAATTTTCAACAAAATAATTAAATTTTCCATAAAGTAGTTGAATTTTGGATTTAAAAAGATGAATGTTCAACAACACAAAATTTACTATCAACCAAACAGGTACGTTTGCAACCAAATAGTCGAACTTCCAAGCAAACGGGAGGAAATTTCAACAAAAAAGTTGAATTTTTAACCAAATAGTTAAATTCTTTGCAAAACAGTTGAATTTAAATAGAAAGAAGCTTATTTTCAAACAAATTATTGAATTTTCAATTAAAATCGCAAATTCTCAACCAAAAATGGAATAGTAGTTAAAAATTAATTTTCAATAAAAAGGGAAGAAATTTTTAACAAAATAATTACATTTTCAACCAAAGAGATGAATTTTTAAGAAAGTAGTTCAACTTTTAAACAAGTAGTTGAATTTTCAGCCCAAAAATATGAATTCTCAATGAAAAATTTAATACTTGAATTTTTAAATAAAAATGATTAATTTCTAACCAAAAGTAGTCTAAAAAATAATAATTTTCAAAAAAGAAAACTCATGTTTCAACAAAATAGTTCAATATTCAAGCAATTAGTAGCATTTTTAACCGAAAAATATGAATTATGAGTCAGAGATATAATAGTAGACTTTTTCAATTACGAAGAATAATAACTTTCAACGAAAAATAGTTGAATTTTCTTATTGGGTTCTATTAATTCAATTCTCATTTAAGCGAAGGAAAACAGAGGAATTCTTTAAAAAAAGGAGTAAAAAGAGGGAAAGTGGGAAGAATGTGAAGTCTGTATTTAGTTGTTTCACTTGTCCAAAAGAAAATCACTAATTTTCACTTTTTTTTCAAGCATTTCAAAACATTTTAATTCACATTTATATTTTCAAAGTGTAATGTCACATTCTGCGTTAATTAAAGTTAACCGCTTCCCCCTACGTCACGAATCGTCACAAACCTGTTACCCGCCCCCCCCCCAGGTGTGACGTACTTTTTGAACTCCCTTTGTTTAAAAACATATAAAACAAACAAAAATCTTATTTAAAATTGTTTCCGTGTCAGATTCAGTCAAATGCATTCGAGTATGGAATAATAGGTCCCACAACATGCATGGGTGATCACAAGGTAAGATTATAATTTCAATGATTCGGTTGGGTAGATAGAGGCAGATATTGAACCTTTTTTATTTATTAATACTATACTACTGGGAACATAGACTTACACGTTTCTTGATTCTTATTCTGATGATTCATTCTTTTAATGATTATGGTGCAGCCTGTTTTTCTGGAGTTTCGAATGAATATCTAAACACTAAGGTACCTATCTACAAACTTCTCTGTCTATTCATGTCTTGGTTTACCCTCGTTTTTCATGTTTCCATTTTTCCTTTTAAGCATTTTACGAATCATCAATATTCGCGCTTGCTCAATGTAGTGTTGTCTTTTATTATCTTTTTTATATCAATCTGGGCTTGTACCTTTTCTTCTCTTTGCTATCGTTATCATGGAATAACCAATGTTTTACATTTTTCCTGATATTCTAGTATCTATTCATATCTTTATTTAACGATCTCTGTCGAGTTTATGAGTATTTCGAATTTTCAGTAACATGTAGAAAGTATTGGATTTTTTATAACTAACTAAAGTACCTTGATACAAATTCTGGAATATATTTTAAGAGAATCAAATCAGATTTGATTTAATTTAATACATTTTAAAGTTAAACAAGTAATCACAGGGTGTCTGGCGACCCGGGAAATCGGAAATTTGTCGGAATTTTGTGCACCTTGAAAAATACGGCGGAAAATGCCGGGAATCCGTGAGCAGATCGGGGAAGTCTGTAGTTATAAATTTAATTGAGAAATTTTGATTTTATGATAAAATTATTATTATTACATCGTTTTATTACCAGCCACTCAGAAGCTGAGAAGTCTTTAAAATTTACTAACGGCAAAACATGGCGCAGGCAATAAATTTGTCTACTAATGTCAGCATAAAAGTCAAACTAGAGAAATTTGTTGTGCTGTTTTTCTCTGGATTATTTCTGCTATTTTTTTCAATGAGTTTGTTATTTATAAACAAGCAAATTTCCGATCGTATTATGGTCCTGAGTTTTGAATTTGAATCTTTTGAATTTTTAACTTTTAAAATTGAAGCTTAACAATTTTTTTATTCGAACGCTCCCTAATTTGCACATATAAAATGGAAGCTCTCAAAATTAATTAATTCAACAATTTTAAATTAAATGCTGTTGAACTACAAAGTTAAAAATTTTTAATTCTTATAAATTGAACAGTTGAAAGATTTCTGGTTAAAAAATGTGAATCTGGGTTAACATTTTCAATGCTCTAAATTGAAGAATGAATCATTTTTAAGCAATTTTAAGCTAGAGACATTACAAATTGAACGATTTTAAATTTCGTTTAAAATTAAACCCTTTTTAAATTAGAAGTTGAATTATTTTAATTTCATGTCGTTTGAAATCACTAATTGTTCAATTATTATTATTTATATATCAACATTAAAAAATTTCACTTACGAATTAAAAATGCAACAAAATGAAAGAATGAAAATTCTAACCATCAAAGTTGAAATTTAGTATTCTGAAATTTTCACCATTCAACGCTTTCTATTTGAAACAATTCAATTTCAGATTGTTTAGTTTTGAGTATTTGATTTATAATTGCTCATCGTTAAAAATTGAAAAAAGTCCTTTTTCAATTAAAAATTTTCAAATTGCACGAGTTAAAAATAGAATATATTAGACTGAAACAATATTTGAACATAAGATTTGAAATTGAATAAAAAGATTTATTTATGAATCTATTAATTAAAAATTATTAAAAAATTTAAAATAGTTTATAAAGTTTCAGTCGGACTTTTACATTTGTTTAACTGCTAAGGCTTTCTAATTTAAACAGTTCAATTTTTAGCGTTAAAATCTTTCTTCTAAAAATTGGTAAAATTCCCGATCAAAAAATAAATTTACAGCGAGATTTACAGTTATTTCCTAGCTACAGATATTTCAACACATGTACACATGTCTGTCCATTTTTTTTAAATTTTTTATACTTTTTCTATGTTTCGTTTTGAGTAATCATTAATTTGAAAATAGAAGGTGCAAAATTCAGAGACATATATCACAAATAAAAATCGTGAAAAACGTTATTTTCGATACGGGAAATATGGGAATATTAAAACGAAATTTCGCTAGACACCCAGTGATTATTACAATTTCAACAAATTTTACAACCATTTTTTGAATGATGAATGCCAGTTTCGGTAATTTCAAAATGACTTCAAAACTAAATGTATGCATTATGATTGTACTTTATAGCCGAAAATATTTTAAAACCTCACTTTTTTCTTAGATAGCCTAACTTGTAAACTTAAAAATATTTAAATTCCCAAATTTCAATCCACATTGCAAGATTTAAATACCAGCTAGTCCCTGCTATGTCCGCAGTATCTTAATGCATCAGTATAAAAAACTACTTTAATATTGAAAAAATCTCCCGCATGAGACTGAAAGGAACCAACAACCCTTTGCAAGACCCGTTGTTCCTTGATAACGATAGACTAGACACTCAAGGCACAGCTAAAAATCCTACTAACTACTATAGTTTATCAAAAAGTCAAAACCGTGAAAAACAAACACGTGCTAAAAGTAAAAACCAGTCCCAAAGTATTAAGTATCAAGTATAATCAAGTATTGAGAAAACTAACTAAAGACAGAGTATTAGGTACTACACTAGAAACTCCCAAGTAGATCTTCGAAACTAAAAAGCCTTACAGCTCTGCCCTAGCTCACTCACACAATTATTACATCTCCATCGTGCATTTTCCCCTTTGCAGCCAGTCTACCTGAGGGTTTTGCTCGCCTCCGACACAGGTATGATTAACTGCTGCAACTTGCCACAAGCTCCTGAATTTTGCTTTCGAGTGCCCGACAGTTACTTGGAGTTGTTGTCCATGTTGCCTGATTGCCATAGTTGTGCTAGAGCACGTGCCACCGACCGTTCGTCTAATCTCTTGCACGCAGCACCCATTAAGCATGATCCTTACACTCCAGATAGTATGGACAGTCCAAGTCCAAATGCGCTAGTAGCTATCAACGAAACTTGCGATCTAGATTTAGAACCAGGAACCCTAGGACACGCGGATCCAAATTCAAGATTTTTCAAGAGGATAGACCGAGCAGTTTCACCAGCTCTACTCAAATCAAAACTAGAGCTGATCGTTAAGAACAAAACACAAGAGTCCCAGGATTCTGACCAGGAAGTTGAGATTAGAAAAAGCCCAAGTGAATGTCGTCTTCATACTTGGCCAGACACTGAAGAGCATCAGTGGGACATGAGAAAAAACAGAAGCAACAGTGATGTTTCCTGGCAAAGATCCCATCTTCTAACCAGAGCCTGGGTTCAAGGAAAAGGTCATCGTCATGGTTACCATTCTTTTGGTAACTTTGTTCACAAATCTACTGGATGTGAGTCTAAAAATGATCCTAGAAGTCCAGCTTGTGATCTGATCATCCCCAGGATTGCAATTATCAATGCTAGTAATTTGGAATCGAATGAAAGTTCTGTTCATCTTCATGACGATAGGCTGAGTTGCTACTCTGACAATCATTTGAGTACTTATTCTGAAAACAGAACCAAGACTATCAGCGGCGAGGGATCCTTTCAGGAAAAAAGTGAGGATCTTTGCAATAAAATTGAAGAGGAGCCTAGCGATAAACTTAGTGTAAATGCTGACGAAAATCTTGAAGACTCTCAGACTCATAAATCTGGGGATAATAAAAATCAGGACGAATCGAGCATTAATAAACGTGATGATCAAAGTCTTAATACTGCCAAAATGCTTCCTGAATGTTTTGAAGCTCTTGAACAAAGTGACGAATTGAAACCAAAAATTTTGGAAGAGGAATGTGATAGAAATGTGATAGAGACAAATTCAGATACGTATGCTAGTAACGAGATAGAGGTATTAGGTTCGGACGCCAGGCATGAGATGATTGCCTCGAAAAATACAACGAGGAGTAATTCCACTCAGAGTCAAGATTCTAACGAAAATACAGGGAATGTTAAATTGAAATTAAAGGCTTATAATAAGGTAACTGAACGATGCAAGAGAAATATTGCTAATGAGAAAGGAAAGTGCAGAAAATGCTGCTGTGTCATTTCGTAATCTTCATTTAGATTATTTAGAATTAACCTCAGGATTTTGAAATTTTAATAATTCATGGTACATTTTAAAATCCCAAGGTGGATTTTTATTTATTTCTCATACTTCCAAGCTTGCCTTATCTTCAATAGATTCTTTATTCTGGTCTTGATATTAGTAGATGATTTGAAATTTGGATTTGAAATCTTTCAAATTTAACATGAGATAATTCTCGTAGGGACCAGATAAAGTGATTCCAGAGTTTAGGTATTATTTATTTTTATGTAAAGCTAGCAATCAAATTAATTTTACTCTTTGCGTATTTAAGTAGATCTCACGGAATTTTCCGTACGATTCTATAGTATTAATTAGCCACTTGAAATGTGCCTTAACTGGCTTTTATTTGATCGGCGTTTATTAATCTAAACTTAGATACAAAAATATATAAAAAATAAGTCAAATCGAATTAAGAATATTAATTCAATCTTTCGATTCAGTTACTTTATAAAATATGTAAAAATTACGAATCCAAAGCTCAGTTTTAATTTAAAATTCTATCACCTTTGTGGCGCTATAGGACACTTGAATTCGAGCACAGTATACATAGTTTTTGTTAGTAATATAATTTCACATTCAGAGCTAAAGGGTGGCATTCCAAAAGGGCACATACGTCACTTTTTGAAAATGTGATTACATATTGACTAAAAAAGTCATATTAATTCCAAGACACTTTGTGACAAAAAGAAGTTTTTACTATAATCTCATTTACCAAATTTGTTTGCTATTTAAAAACAATGTTTGTAGTTTTTTAGCATCGTTTTGAAACTTTTTGCAATTTTCTTGCAAAATTTTTTTTCTGAACTCTCATCATTTTCTCCATAACTTGCAGTTTACGGTTATCCTCACTCTGTTTCTTGGTGCGAATTCTTCTCCCTCCCCACTGCCTATATTGCATGTCATTGTTGGAAATCTGTTTTCACTCCGGTATTTATGTACAATAGGTGCTTTCTCTCAAGGTCCTTTGTCGGGGGCAGTACAAAACTTCGTAGTCCCTTCTCCACAAAGTACTTGTACAATTTAGGAAAGAAATGAATGAATTTGTGAGATTTGTTCCTTTTCTTTAATTCTGTAAAATCTAAGTTCTCGCTGTTTACCAGAAAATTCTTGAAATCTGGATAGCTGCTTTTATTCTTATTTTTTATTCTTTTTTCTTCGTAAGATTTTTCCGTTCTTAAGTTGATCTTTGGTTTTCTTTCTTTGTTCAAAAAAATCATCAAATGACTCTCCTTCCTTGTGTTCGCAACAGCGTCTGTAAATTTCGCATTATTTCCTGAGATATTTGATGAATTGCAGAAGCGCGAAATTCGCCGTCGTAGAGTTTCACCTCGTCACGACCTATCAGTATCATGTATTCGCCAAAGAGTTGATTTCTTCTTCTATTTTTTACCATGCTTGATGCCGGTAGGTTTTCTGAAGGGAGTCTAAACGAATTCTTCAATTTTTACACTAATCACATTCAGCGAGAGTTATTTTGATTTTCTGTCCAACACGTTTCCTATCTAACAGAGACACAACCTGTACTCGTTAAAGACCAGAGAAGAAAAGAGCTCGCTCTTTTGGTCTCTGCCAGTAAAAAACGTGCTCACTTAATGCTAATATCATTTTCAGTTTTCTTTTCATACCCGACACCTTTCTCTCTCCAACTAATCGTCGACTCACAAATGTTCATCTCCTTTCAACAGTTATCTGGAAGCAATCGCAGCTTCAAGTTTCTAAACTACGTATACAGTCAATATTCTTAAAACTATTAAGCGAAAGTTATTTTGATTTCATGTTCAACACGTTTCGTAACTATAGAGATAAGACCTGTACTCGTTAAACACCAGGGAAGAAAACAGTTCGCTCTTCTGGTCTCTGCCAGTAAAAACGTGCTCACTTAATGCTAATATAATTTTCAGATTTCTTTCAATACCCGACACCTTTCTCTCTCCATCTAATCGTCGACTCACAAATGTTTTTATCTCCTTTCAACAATCCTTTGGAAGCAATAGCAGCTCCAAATTTTTTAACTATATAAACTACAGAATTAATATTATTAAAACAATTAATATCGCAGCTTTTACTTTCTACAGTTCAAAGTAATCAAAATTCTGATTATATTTTTCTTCTGGCTTAGAATCCAGAAGCTTTGGTCATTTGTGATATTTAAAAAATAGGTTTTTTATTTTTAAAAGTACTTGTATTTTTGTATTTTTAGTTCCTCTAGGAAAAAGCAAATATATTTGCTAATTAATAAATCATAATGAGGAAGGAAACTGCTCATTTATTGAGCACCATATAATTGTAAATACGAGCAAAGTGGAAACACCCGATATCGAATTTACAGCTAATTTACTACTTCTTTAGATCCGAAGATAAACACAATTCTTTTTTTAGCTTTCCTTTCGTACGCAGTGGGTTGCGTATTCCAGGTTACAGGGTGGCCGTCGGATTGTGTTATAGAACGCCTAAGTCAATTTTTGTTTTTTTCTTCGGAGGAGAAAAGGCATCGGGACGAGGAATTGTGTGCTTGTCGATGATACCCTCCCGTATGAGTCCCATGTTGAGAATATTCCTCCCGGCGTTGACATCGCGCTCCTACGTGACGTGGCATTTTTTTACAAAAGACATATCGATGGGTCGTCAGTGAGACGATGCACTGCTCGTTGAAGGTGAACTCGAGTCCCGACGTGGCCTTTTACCCAGACTGGCATATCCTTTTTCCGATTATTATAAGGTAAGGTACCTTTTTAACTTCTTCCATTATAAAGTTCACTACCCGATCGATTTCGCTGTCCATCTTGATCTTCTTGATGGATAGTCGGCCAGACGATGCACTGCTCGTTGCAGGTGCTGCACATTTGCGTCGTATACCACTTTGGTATGTTAACAATTTTCAAGTTGTTCTTTCTGTAAAACTTGAAAGGTTTTTTGAGGCGGCGTTCAATGAGGCGAACTCGAGTCCCGACGTGGACTTTTACTCAGCTTGGCATATCCGTTTTTCCGATTACGACAAGGCAAGGTACCTTTTTAACTTCATCCATTATAAAGTTCACTACCCGATCGATTTCGCTGTCCATCTTGATCTTCTTGTTCCACTTGAGCCGTACTACTGGTGCTTTCGCGTACACGTCCTGCTTAAACTGGAACATTTTAAGACGGTACACGGTGATGACACGGAAATTCCTGGGATCATTGATGTTGATATTTTTGAAGCGTTCCTAACTCTGGATCTCCTCACACTTCTTGTCAACCGCTCCCTTTTTTGTACGTCAAATTCATCGTCGGGTAGCCTCGCCACTTTGCCATCGGAGACTCGACCCACGCACGTAGATTGGCTTATCTAGGTTTTTGTTCTTTGGTGATGACGTTAGCGAACCTGACCTCACAACTCCAGCGACTGTCATATTTTTTCCCGAGTCTAAACGGACGTATCTTCGGTACTTGTGTTTCCGCCGGTCTCTCTTCAGTGAACTTCTTTCTCACTCTGGAGCTCTTTTGAGTCTCTGGGTTGTCAAAAATAAGGGACATGTCAATCCCGTTGGTTGAAAAACGTTGTGGTCCATCTTTCATTCTGCCACGCTAGAACGTTTTCAAGAACCTACTCATCAGTTATTTTCCTCGAACCGAAGTCTATACTGAGCAGTTGTCATTTATTGTCAGTCTATTCCTTGGTGCGATTCCTTGCCCCTAATCTCTGCTCACGTTGCATGTAGTTGTGGAGATCTGTCTCCACGCCGGAGTTTGTGAAAAACAAGTGCTTCCTCCCAATATCAATGATCGGGGGCCGTATAAAACTTCGTAGTACCTTCTCCACAAAGTACCTTTGTAATCGCAGTAAGAAAGGTATACGTTTGTGACATTTGTCCCTTTTTTCATTTCTCTGAAATCTGATGCCTCTTGTTACACCAACAAATTCTGGAGGTCTGGATTGCTGAACTGATTCTCCTTGAAAAGAGCGTTCATCATTTCCTTCACCTGATCCTCGTTCCAACCGCTCCTCAACCGTCTCTGAAGTTTCTTTTCGTTTTTGCTCGTGAGTAAGCTTCGGTTTGACAGTTGATATACCCGTCCTGCTTCTCTCTTTCTTCTTCTTTGACGTTTTTTCATTTTCATTCTCTCTGCTCTCTTCTCGTTCTTTCTTGTATTCGCCTGCTTCTTCTTCTCCAGGTGTTCATCCCTTTTGTTTTCTTCGGAAGATTTTTCTGCTCCTGCGTTGCTCTTTGGGTTTATTATTTATTTGAAGAAAAATCGTTTAACTAACCTCCTCCAGTGCCTTCGCAACAGCGTCTGTAAATTTTGTTTTAGTACCTCACATATCTCCCTAATTATAGAAGCACGTAATTCGCCGTCGTAGAGTTATACCTGGTCACCACCTCTTAGGATAATGTATTCGTCAAAGAGCTGATGCAATTCTTGATTCTTCTTTCGAGATGTTTTTTGTTCTTCACGTGTCTTTATCTTAAACAAGATGACGATAGATGGATAATCTATTTCCTCCGTTGACTATACATTTGCAGCAGCCACTTGCTTTCATCGTGTCTGAGGCAAAATTCGACAAAGTAATTTGTCTCTATACTTATTTTTGAAACAACTTC
Organism: Andricus curvator; assembly: GCA_932195095.1. Classification (NCBI taxonomy): domain Eukaryota; kingdom Metazoa; phylum Arthropoda; class Insecta; order Hymenoptera; family Cynipidae; genus Andricus; species Andricus curvator. The sequence goes on along the minus strand of CAKNYM010005086.1, from coordinate 42,062 downwards.
AACATCATTTATAATCTTTTCCACAATTTCAGCTGATCTGCGCAAGCCTGGAAGGCCTGTCTTAACTGTAAACATTGGATCTTACTTTCTCTCTTTTTCGTCTTTTTTATCCAATTCTTCTTCGCCGCTATCATAGCCCATATCATCGCTGCCGTCGTCATTGTAGAAGTTCCAGGTGTGGCATACGGTGGTGGAGAGACATTCTGATGACTATAGAAGTGCCCATAAGAGCTTCGTCCTTTCCATCAGCATCAGTAGTAGTAGCAGCCATGGTAACAGCTGCAGCCGATGATGGAATCGTCAGTGACAGAGCCTATCCACATTAGCGGTTTGGCCCTAGTGGTTTTTAAAATTCTTCTTGTAGTCCATACCAGGAAGTCGCTTGAAACGCGTCCTGCGGTTTGTAGTGTTTGTACTTATACCAACCGCCGCGCCGAAAAGCTTTATTGGTCTGCTGCTACTACTTTTTTTGCCTGTTCCTCTTATTCTTCGATTCCTTACCATGCTCGATGCTGGTAAGGTTCTTGAAGGGCGTCATAACCGATTCTTCCATTTTCTCGCGATATTCAGTGAGAGCTTTTATTTTTAATGAGATGATATGTTAAACGCGTTTTGTAACTGGCAGAGAGACCTGCACCCGCAAAGTAACTGGGAAGAATAATATTTTATGTACCTAGGGGTGAAACAGTCTCTTACAAAGTATATGATTTACAAGTTTATCACGTCCGACATTTGATGTTAGGTTGACGCGTTCCACAATCCTACAGGGGCGACAGCGAAGGTGCATACCGCATCATGCTGCACATGCTCATTCGCTGTCCAGTCCTCCTGTCGTATAAACGGCTACTTTCAGAACGTAAACGACGCTGATAAACTGCGTAAATGATGCTTGCGTTACATAAAAGAGTTTTCACTCCTTGGCACCTGCCAGCACGCAACGCGCCAACTTAACGCTGATCTCATTTTCTTATCTTTTTCGATACACGACAACAAATATCCCAATCCGATACCTTTCTTTCTCCAACTAATCGTCTACTCACAAATGTTCATCTCCTTTTAAGAGTCCTTTGAACGCCTCCTTAAAGAACGTTTAAAGATTTATGGAAAGGAAAATTTGAACATTATAAACACATCGGAGTTGTATACGGTAAAAAATGTTATATATGTCACATGGGAGCATATTCTCAACATGGCTCATATGGGTGGGTATCATCGAAAAACAAAAAATTCCTCTTTCCGATACCTTTTCTCCTCCTAAAAAGCCAATTGACTTAGGCCTCGCTATACGATACGATGGTCAGTCAGTAACATGGCATATACGTAGCATTACGTAATAGTATTTTTCAATAAAATTTATCAAGCCTCAATTCAGCACTGCACTTTATCGCAGATAAGTTTTTTTGTTCTAATCTGAAAATTCGATTTCTGGTAACATTATTGTCTCTGCTGAAAAGTAGTAAACATGGCGTCTGTGCCCTTTTGGAACGCATCCCTTTTACCCTCACAACAAAATGATATCTTTGGCATATCCGAAAAATCGTCCCAAAAATCTCCCGGGATATCCGTGGCATATTCCAAGGATATCGACATTTCCGCCCCGAAAGATATCCACTCAATGTCCTGTGCGGCATATACACAATTTTGACAATGGAAACAAATATTTCTGAAATGCATATTAATTAAAATAACTAGAGTGCCTAAAAACATAAAGATTCACAAACATCCGTTTGACAAAAAACCCCTTTATACAAATCTCGAATATCCGGCTTTTTTCAAATTCTATCTCAGCATAATTATAAACAAATTATTACCGCGAAATATTTTCATAACCAATAACAGCCTACTTACAATAAGAAACAAGCCACTTTCTGAAAATTTAAAAGTTGGCTCTTATTGTACCTGTAACCCCTAAATTGCGCAGTTTAGAGATCGCACTTTTCACTATCAGTATAACGGCAAAAATAGTTTTTATGCTAAAAAACAATCAAATTAATATGTACTGCGTTAATTTACATAATATAAATGAAAATAGATTATAATCCGGCATGAATATTCGAGAAATTGTTGACTTGTTAAAGCGTCACTTATTATTGCGCGACAGTTTTCGCACACTGACAGCCACGATGGAATTGACCTGAAGTGACTTTAGAGGGGACTCTACTATTATTGTACTTTATAATGTTGTACTTTGTATAAAATCTCCGGAAAAATACCTAATACTGTTAAATGATTTGTTATATTTTATTAATACAATTGAATATACATATAATTGGCAGTAAATATATCTGAAGTTCCAGGAATATACTAAATTATAGAATTGGGATATCTTGGGGACATCCTTGGCATATAAAATTGGGACATTAATGGGATATCCTCAGGATATTCTGAGATATCCTTGGGACATTCCAAGGATATCGAGATTTTCCGCCCTGTACGATATTATTCGCAATATCCCTAGGATATCCTGGGATATGCCCAGGATATCCTGGGAAATAAATGGGATATCCCGCCGATATCTCATGCTGTGAGGGCAGTTATTACCGCCATTAAATTGTCATATTTTATCTATCCTTATTTTTCTTCTAATTTACATACATCCGGTGAAATGACTTGCGAGTGTGAAAAAATTGTAGATATTTTAGAAATATATTGCAAAGTAAAGAATAGTCGAGAGACAATACACCTTTTTTATTATATTCTATGTTAAATTATATACAAAATTTATTAATGCAGCAAAAATTGTATACGTTTTTGAATCCTTATTAAAATAAGAAAAACTCTAGGATCTAATTAAAGTGCTAACTTTACTACTGTGCATCGTTGACTCGATTTGTTGTTGTAGCTCTTCAAATAAAAATGAACTGCCAAAGGTATAATTTATTATCTACAAGGAAATGTTGATAAAATTATTAATTTTTATCACGGAATTGTTGCTTTGAAATCTGCACCACAGGACGTAAATCACAATTTGGTGAAAATTGAATTTGTAGAGAAGGATTAGAGAATGCATAGAACGGTACTCAGTATTCAGTGTATAATTTAGAAATTTGCCGTCTAGTTGATTGAATGTGAAGATGATTGGTCCAAGAAAATCTAAGGTGTCAACTTGTTTGGTAATACATATTAAAATGATACAAATTTTGTATCATCATTATATTTTGATGGGGTTTTCATTTTACATTCAAATTGAAAATTATGTAGTTTAAATTTCAAAAGCTTCCCAACTTTTCTTTGAAAAAAATTGACATCCTGCATTTTTAGACAGTGTTAGAGCACTTATAATTTAACACGCTTACGATAACGACAAAAATATTTTGTTTTTTAAGCAAGTGCATGCTTTTGAATTTGATTTTATTTCAATAACTTTGTAACCATCCTAAAAGCGATGAATATAAAATCAGTGATAGGTAAAAACATTCTTATCAGAAAATTTTGAAATTGTACGAAAATTTGATCACTCTCCTCTCAGCGAACAAGAAGTGTAATTTATATCTACGAGTCTTATCAAATTGCTCACAGTATACAATTACTCAACCACCTACCTCCTAAATAAGTAATTAACTGTTATCATTATTTCGTCAAACGATAAAGAGATTACGATATCGTTGCGAATCTGTAGTTAAGTTTGTAATTAAATTCAGTGATTGAAAATATTTAATAAAATATTTAATTGCACGTTTCGTCACTAGAAAGTATATGTAAAGATTGTTTATTACCATATCAATTTTGATCTGTAAATATAAACATATATTTTTCAGATATTTTGCTTTTTTATTTGTAACCTTTTGTTCTTTTCGATTTCGGTCTGTTTATTTTGATTTTGCATTTACTTTAAATGTAAACATTTTAAAAAGTAATGTAAGGCGTATTTAAAAATAATCACTAACAATCCGTGGTCAATCTTTGTGTGCAGAATGCATTCTTAATAATTTTGTTGTATCAGGTAATTATTTATTTTCGCTTTTATGTTTTCATTTTTTCAATATGCTAAATTCTTCGTGTAAAAACATCCAAAACACGTTTTGCATGCATGATTGCACTTGAATTATTAGGTGTTTATATAGTTTAGATGTTTTAGATCAAAGGAGCAGGCCAAAAAAAAAGAGAATTTTCACATTTTATATTGGTTAAGCCTCAATTTACATTAAAACTCTATTAAATTGCTAGTCATTTTGATCCTCCAAATCTGAAATCACATATAATCAAGAATTTTAATTTATTTTTTTAATTGTGATTTTTTTGGTCTTCTTTGAGAGAAATAATTGTCATGCAAATTTTGAGGTCTGATTCCTGGTGCAGATATGGTGGAGAAAAATCAAGTGGAATATCAGCCTCATAATTCAAATTCGATGATAACAGGAAGTACCCAAGAAGTTTACAATAACGGCACAGCGACGATAACACGCTATATTCACATAAAACATGCAGACTCGTCAGTAAAAATCTTTCGAGAAACAACAGTTTGATATTTATCGACGTTTACAATCTACATTGTTCTACGAGTGTTACAGTATATAAATTGTTAGCACCCATGCGTATAAATGGAAAGTGTTTCGATATGTTATTGGTGTAGCTATAAACTGCATTTCTAAAAAAATTATTTTAACATGATATCTGTAATTTAAGAATTTTTGCTAATTCTTTACTTTCCGAAATTTCATCCATTTCAAGTTATTTAAAAGATAAGAGTTGCAGATAAAGATATAAGTCCAAAATAAATTGCAACTTTTAATTAATTTGTCAAAATTTAACAATTGTTTTTTAAATTGTATTTTAAAAATTAATCTTAAAAGTGAAAGTGAAGAATTATCAAATCTTAAAATTAAAAATGAAATCTACCGTTCCATTTACGAATTTCAAATACTCGAAATAAAATACTCTATCTTATACACAAAAATGAGAGATTTTCGAGAAGCCGTCTTTTTTAATGACTCAATGTCTACACAAGTCTTATAAGTATGTACAATTATCACTCAATGTTTTAATCGTACGATATTTCCAAAATCTAAAGACAAACTGACTGCGGAAAGTTTTACAAAGTCCTTCCTAGATTCATTCTCTAAATTCTAACTTTAGAGAAATTTGAAACCATACTTTCAATTCAGATCTGTGTTTGAATTGAGTCAAGTCATTCCTTCAATAATAGCTGTTAAAATGAGCCACTAAACATTCTATAGTACATATTTTAGATAGGGTAAGAGTTGTTAATTCGAGGATACAGTATTGTTCAAAATGTGGTAAAAAAGACGATTTTTAACATTTTTATTGAACATTCTCCATGTTCTAATATTTGAAAAGATTTAAAGCCAAACATTTTTTCCTAACTGATGTTTTCTAAACATTTTTTCTGGCCGTTTAAATATAAATTTTGAGTAATAATTTAAGGGATTTAAATTTAATTAAATATAAATCGATTTCTTATCAATATGTATTTTCAGTAACCGGAAGTGTATTAGATTTTTAAATCGTATTTATTACCACTAACCCTAAGATTGTCCATAGTTGTACCGTTAAGAAATTATAGAACCAATATACAAAATTCGTTGTTACAATTTTTATGGGAACTATTTCCGATTTTAAATATCAATTTATTGGCAATGTTGTGTAACGACGTAACCAACAGTTCAGAAATTTTTCCATGTTATTCTTTTGATAAGAAAATGTGCTTTAAACTTTTGAGTCTATTGTGAATGTATTTAAAAAAATAATAATTATAAAGCTGGCTACAGCCAGGTTTTTCCTAATTAGATATTCTGATAATTGGTATGATTTTGTATTCAGTAAAATAACATTTTTATTGGATGAAATTCAAACGAAATTAGTTTTTAAAATTTCTCTGAGGTGCTTTCAAAATATATTATAAATTACAATTGGATTTAAAGAATGTGGGAAGAAAAATCTCATTTTTTAAAGAAAAACAAAAAATTTCATTTATACTTATTTATCAGAATATAAGGAAATACAACAGAATCGTTCCGTACTATATCACAGAACTAAAAGTTCGGAAGGGCCAACTTTTACATCGTTGTATTAGTGTACTTTTATAAATATGAATGTACTTATATTTTGTATTGAAAACATTTTTAAAAATGTGAGTCAGATATCTGTTAGGTACTTACAAGCAGTAACAAATAAGAAAGAAGAATTAAAAAAAAACGCATAATCTATTAGTGAAATTGGATTAAATTGAATTACTAATTATTAATTAGTGTTTACTGTAGAAGAAATAGAGTAGAGGCGCGTGATGTGCAAGTTTAGTGTAATAATCACTAAGGACTGATTCTACCAGTCTGGAATCATTTCTGATTTCAGAGTTTTAAACTAGTCAGTAAAAGTTTACAACTTGGAATTTAATCTTGGTGGAATTAATCCTGACCGATCTGCAGTTCAAATCATTGTGATGTATGTAATGTACGTACGTTTTTTCTGTACTAGTCAGTATACAAAAAAAATAAATACTTCCTGATATTCGGTGTAATGAAGAATTTCTTTCTTTTTTTTCTAACTTAAGGAATTAAAAAATATATTTTCCATTTTTATTATTCTTGACAATCTTTTTTAGTTCAATATTCAAGAGTTACTTGTTCGTAATTTCATTTTTTATTTGTTCCACATCTTCCAGTTCTGCAACTTCCGAAACCACCGTGTTTTGGGTTTGGAGGTTTAGATTCAGATTCGTCGCATCCGGAATAAGATTTTTTACACGAGTCGGATTGAGTTGGTTTTTTCTTCCACATCCTGCAGCACGTCCTTTGTTACATTTCGAGGACATATTTTGAAAACCGGTTCTTAGAAAAAATTCGAGTCGTAATTTTCGGAAATGCTACATAAAAAGAAAGTAATATAATGTATTTAGAAAATATTAACTATCGAATCTTCTCTGAAGTATTAACATATTTACATGAATACAGCGGTACATGCTTAATTTGGGTTTGAAATTTAATAAATTTTGCAGTTCCGAAAATATGTTTTTTCGTTTTGATGAGACAGAAAACAGTCGGAAAACAATTTGTTTAAAAACATTTGATGAGGTGTATTGAATCAACTTCCCGCTACGTATATGAATTTTGAATCTTTTATTTCTCATAATCGTGTTACATAAATTATTAAAGCAATATTACAATTTTAATTATTCTTTGATAGCATTTGCGGATTCTTTGGGCTTAATATGTTCATTTATCCAATCCATATAACTATAGACACGAGTGAAAACATCTGGTTGGCCCTTGGCACAAGGTTTTCCCCAGGAAACGATGCCAATTTGAACATCGTCAGCAACCAAAGGACCGCCAGAATCTCCCTAAAAAATCAAAATAATACTTTTAAATATTTTCCCGATTCATTCGAATTTTGCAGTCTTAGGATTGTTGTGTGGAAGTGTCCATTAATTACGTTATGCTATTGGGAGGGGTAAGAGGGGGAGTGTAAAGATCTTAGGAACATGTTTTGGCTGTTGAAATTACTTTTTATACCATTGTGCACATCATATCCATATGTTTTTTTTCATTTTCAATATGTAATATTTTATATTACATATGTACAATCAATTTAGAGTCGCGGATCTTTTGAAAATCCCGTGAATCCTTCGAAATTTTTGTAAATCCCTTCAAATTGTTTATATCTTGTGAAAATTCCTTGACACTATTTGAATTTCCTGGATATCGTAAGTAATCTCTTTAAATCCCTTTAAAAGGATTGAACTACCTGGAAATCTCTTGAGATCCTCAATAAACTGTTGCAATTCCTTACAATTCTTTGAGATTGCGTGAAATCTTTGAAAATCGCTTGAAATCTTTAAAATCCTATCAAAATCGCTTATGTATGTATACCATTAAGCCATTTCCCTTTCAGGGTAGGCGTGACACTACCCGATTCGGGTAATGTTTCTAGGTGGATAGTTTTCTTGTAGTTATAAATAACTACAAGTTTATCCTTTAAAATCCTACCAAAATCGCTTATAATCCTTTAAAATCCATGTAAATCCCTTAAAATCTTTGAAATTTCAAAAGCCATTTAAGTTTTTCGAAATCCCTTAAAATCCTTTATAACATTCGGAAATCCTTTGAAATTCGATTAAATGTGGTGAAATCTTACGAAATCCTCAAATTTCATGATGCTTACATATCAAAACGGGTTTCATAATTTAAAGAAAAAATTCTGTGAGACAGTCAACCTTTTTTATTCCGTGTATACTTTGTAATATTTTGAAATTCCTAAAAATCCTTTGAAATCCCGCGAAATCATCGAAACCTTCTTAAATCCGTTACAGTCTTCTAAGTCCCATTAAAATCCCCTGACATCCTTCAAAATTCGTGAAAATACTCCGACATCTCTTAAAATCCTTTGAAATCCCGTGACTTCTTTTAAAATGTTTCAAAATCTCTTAAAATTTCTCAAGATCCCTTGAAATCACTTAAAATCCTTTGCAATCCGCGAAAATCGTTCTTAATTCCTTAAAATCTCTAAAACTATTGTAATCCCTTGAAATCTGATAAAATCTCATGAAATCCCTAAAAAGCTTTAGAAATCTTGTTAAATTCCGTAAAATTTTTCTAAGTTTTAAAAACACTTTTCAGTCTTTGAAATACCAAAATCCGTGGAAATCTGTTTAAATCCTTTCCAATCACTAGAAATCTTTCAAATATTTTGAAATCTTTTGAAATCTTGTTTACAGGGAAAACAATATATGTATTGTCAACATATTGAGTAAAAAATACAAAATGTTTGTAAGAAGTTGGCAGGGGAGGGGTCTAAAATTTTAAAAATCGTCTTGTAAACACCTTTTAAATTTTCCTTTAGTTTTATCATTTTTAATGCAGTCTAAGAATTGATTTGAAGTTCCAAAACTTCAATTAAAATTCTATTGAAGCGAATTTTACACTTAGGTCTAAATTCTAGGAATAACAATAATCCAAACTTACATGACAAGCTCCTTCCCCCTTTTTATTCAGCGTGCAAATATTACTATTCGTCACACGAATACTTGTACTTAAACAATCCTTCTGAGGAATCACATTAACCTCAATATGCTGCAAATCATTCGGTGGTTTTCCTGGATACTAAAATTAAAAGAAAAATGTCGAATTAAATTGACTAGAAACAAAATAAATTTTTTTTTTCCCATCACAGGGTGGTCATTTTAATCGAGGAAAAAGATTCCCGCGGTCATTTCCCTATTCACGAAAATATTTGATGATAGAAAAACAAAAAAGTTTGCAGATTAAAACGCACAATAATTTACACGAATAGAATGGAATTGTTTTGAAATCTTGTTAAATCGTCTCTTAAAAATTTGTTAAAAAAAATCATTTAAAAATTTTCCAGCAACCCAATGATAATTTTATCATCTTTGAACTCGAATTTTTCCTTCAATTTTTTGAAGATTCTGCAAAATTAAAGAAATGACATTAAAATATTTCAGATTCTTTTTGAAAACTTTTGATCTTTTCAAATATTCCTTTAAAATCATTTTTAAACGTTATTTTTAAGCTGAATGCTTTTTAAATTAGAAGTTACATCATTTTAATTTTAAGTTGTTACAAATTAATAATTGTTTCATTGTTATTTATACGTTAATATTTATTTTGGAATATTTTTAAATATTCTCTTAAAATTATTTTTCAAAATAAAAAATCAATTTAAATTTTCCCGGGAATCTTGACAAAAAACTGTATTATCTTGGAACATTTCAAAATCCTTCAAAAATGGAAATTTTGTTTTACATTTTTTGAAATCTTTTTTAATTATTTCTGAAATTTTGTAAAAACTTCTAAATATTTCTTAAATTTACTGGTATTTTTTTTTGAATGAATAATTTTTCAACTGTTATTTATACAAATAAAACATTTTAAAAATACATCAAGTAAAATTAAAACGTTCCAAGTTTAAATTTGACCATCTCAAATTGTTTAGTTTTTTTATAGTTGATTATAATTTCTCATTTTAAATAAACAGTCAAACACTGATGAACATTTAAAAAAAAATCTTTTTCTTAATTAAAAATTTTCAAATTGAATGGTTTAAAAATGGAATATTTTAGACTGAAAGAACATTCGAATAGGATCTGAAATTTAATAAAAGCGTTTAATTATGAATCTATTAATTTGAAATTATTTAAAAGGCAATTCTTTCTTAATTCTTTTGAATTGAAACAACTCAATTTTTAACGTTAAAATCTTTCAACTGCTTAATTTTGAACAGATTCAGAATCGTCCTGTAAAATCAATTATTGTTCAATTTTTAATACTCGAATAACATTTCAATTTTAAAAATCATTAATTTATATTTAGTTGGTCAACTTAAAACGTTTTTTTTTTTAAACAAATTTCAATATTATCATATTTTCATAATTAAAAAAGTTAACAATTTAACTTAACATTTAAAAAAAAAGTTGAAATCGAACTTATTTTAAATTGAAATACCTATATCATGCGATATGGAATTTTTAATATTTTAGGTAAATAGATAGATTTTTCTTGTGAACATCTGTAAAATTCTTGGTCAAAAAATAAATACACTGTAATTTCACGGTTTTTCGTGGTCTCAAATAATTCCCGCTCTAGCGGCCAGCCTGCATCAGCATGTATACAAAATTAGACTAAATTAATTAAAAAATAAAAAACCTCATGTTTGTTACAGAAATAAAATTAAGAATAATGAAATAATCTAAAATTAACACCACAAATTATAAAAAAAAGTATTGTAATAAAGTAAAAATTTACGATCTTACCGAAGTCGTTCCCCATCCAGACAAAATAGCAGTACCTCCAGACTTATTAAAATCTTCCGTAGGAAGACCAACCGGTTTTATTTTATCATTAAATTCGATAGGTCTATCCAACTCCAAAAGTCCGAGGTCGTTTCTGATTAATAAAGAACTGTACTGGGGGTGACCCATAATTTTTGTCGTGTGATAGACTTCACCACCCTTATCCAAAGTATTTGTTCCAGCAACAACATCAATATTAGTATCATTGAAACTGGAAGGCGATAAAAAACCACTATTTAAACATTTTAAATGCTTAAGTAACAAACTTATAAAATTGCAATTTCATTCAAATTAAAATTAAAAAATATCTAACCCAGATAAGCAGTGAGCTGCAGTTAAAATCCATTTTTCGTGAATAACTGAACCTCCACAAAAATGTCTACCGTTCAGTCTGAGAGAAACTTGGTACGGAAATTGTCCGTCTTTCGCTACCAATCCACCGACGATTTTTGGCTCTTTTACTTCCTCAGCTTTAAATATTAAATCACACTTTATTGCATATTTCTTTTAAATTAATTGTTAATATTGAAAATGAAATAATTACCTGTTGTAAAAATTATTAAACAAGTACTTGTAAAATAAAATGAAAGAAGTAAAATAAAATTTCTCTTAAGCCCCATTTTCGATTTTTCTTCTGGTTTGAAAAATAAATCCAGAGAAATGAACGATGTCTAAAAGATATTAAACCTGACTGCTCTGTTGAAAAAGATCTTGGCATATATATACCTGGATAGAGTTTGTTAATTAGGCTACATTTACATTTAGACAAGATAGACAATAACGTTTAAAATTCAGTTCACGATCAATGTATCCTTATTGATAAGTAAAAGTGTTTATCAAAATCAAGGAGATACTCTCATGGTGGCCGGATGAGTGTAATTGATAAAGAATTGAAAATTTTCCTTCTAGACAGGCGGAAGTGAATATTGTATCACTGATAATATATTTCCTGATTTTTTTTAACTTCAACCTAGACATGAACCAGGAAACATATTTAAATGAAAGTTGAGGACACAACATTTATCTTAAAATTATAAATGGACGTGGAATTATTGATTTTTAATCTCACAAATATAAATCATTCAAATTTGGTGAATTGAAAAATTGAAGGCCATCAATATTGAAAACCCCAAATCTTCATATGCTTTAAACTGTAATATTTTTTATTTAATTTTATACTTCTCAAAATCTAAAGTGAAATTAATTTAATCTAAAATCGTTTCAACTTCTAAAACTGGAATCTACACATCAGAATAATTAATGTAAATGTTTTAATAGACAATAAAATACAGTACCGTCCAGAAGACTGGGTATTTACAAAAGTTAGTAAGTGAGAAAGACCGAGCTAATTTCTGATTTTAGCCTATTTTCAAGATTCAACTTAAACCAAGAGACTGACAAAATTTCACTGGTTCTCTAATTATCATAAAAAATGTAGAGGCTTGCAGTCGCCGCTCGAACGAACGATTTTCTTTTTGCGCATTCCTCTACATTTTTTATGATATGTAATTCGAGAACCAGTGAACATTTTTACGGGTTTTTGGGTTTCTTTTAAAAAGGACATTTCAAGGTTCATTTTTCGTATCTTTGGAATTTTCACGATTATTTTCCTATATTTTGTCGGGAATTGAAGTTGAATCTTGAAAATGGGCAAAAATGAGAAATTAGCCCGGTCTTTCTCACTAACTCAGCCTCTATTAATGAAAAAAAAACTTAAAATAGAGTTCATTTAACGCGCAATTTAATAACCGTTGCAAATATTTGTTAGAAATTATTCTACTTATTTTTCTTTGGAGATACCGCGCGAGAAGTCAATGCATCTTTTAATCGCTAGTTTTTTAGGTGTTATAAATTCCTGGACGGTACTGTAATAAAATCGAGAATATTTTGAAAATTACCTGACTGTTCAAGACTTTCATAGGCGACATAAAATTTCCAAACCACACTCTATGACTTGCCAACCCTGTGAATGCAATTTTTACGATTTAAAATTAAATTCAGGTCCGGGTTGACAGAAACGCGTGGCCGGTATTAACTATTTTATTACTTTGTCTACTTCCAATAACAAAAATATATTATCGTTAAAGAAATCGAAGCCAATTATCCTTGGTGAACATGGCTACTTGATACAGAAACCTAGTTAAATTATTCTACAAATACAGGCAAGCGAATGTCGCTTGGGACTCGACGGTGCGAAGAGGTGCTTTTGTCTCTGTGGACTTGAAAAATTGAAAATTCGGACCTGGTGGGCGCTTTATGATAAATCTCAGAGTTTGCTAGAATCTTTTTTTTTATTTATGAATATGGAAGTCGTAATTACTAACAATAGTGTATAGACTCTATCACCAGTAATTATACTAAGCCTAGAAAAATTAGTGGACAAAGAAAGCTTAGTACCTGAGCAGAGGCTCATTTCTTTGAGTTTTCGCGCCTCGCAAAATTTCGATTCACACTACCTCTCAGAAAGTAAAATCAAAATTTCGTGGATGACCAACAATAACAGCGACTGTAGTAGCAACAATAACAACAACAACGTCAACGATAAAACTTTAAACGAGGCTGGGTATTTCTTCTCTAGCGGTGTCGAAATTCTTTGAAAACCACGAGCGCTTTACGCTCTCTTAAAGTACGTAAAATGAAGGTTCAAGGAATGAAATTAATATACCAATGTTAAAAGATAGAATATTCTAGATTTCACAGTGCAGTCATATTAAAGCGTATTAAATCAGCGATCGTAGACAATATTGAATAAAGGGATCGAATTTAACACTTTTCTCGGTGCAAAACGCAACGCTCTTCGCAAATACGACTGCCAGATAACAAATTCCTATTTTCTCTCAAAAAGAGTCCAAAAAAAATACATGAACTTTACAAACTCAAGTTCCCTGCAATATCAATTTAAACCGCAGAATATCCACGCTTTTTCTGGATCGCAATTGCATTTTAATTGACGCCTAGTCGATCGAGAAAAATAATAAAAAGCAAACTTAAGTCTTTCTACGTTATTTCGTAAAGATATTCATAGTCTATATCTATAGCTGTCTTCGGAGCCGCAACCAGTTTTCTAGCACCTACGGCAAGAAGTGAATTCCGCTTTTATTCCCTTCCTCATCCGAATTCGACGAACGAAATAGTTTTCAATCTAAAAACCGAAATAATATAAAACTGGGATTATGATTAATTATCGTAAATGAATTTCAGGTTTGTTCGTGTTACGATTACTGGTTGCGACTCCGTCCTTAAGGTAGATAATGCCGTAACAACTACAAATACAAACTTAAACGCTGCGATGATATTCCTTAACATAATAATTTGCTTTAAAGAAACATGCCAGTACTTCGTGTGCAGATTCACGAAAAACTAGTCCACGCCAAATCTTTGTTCTCTCGACTTAGATACACTTGTCTCTTTCTTTTTTTTTTGGAGCGTAAGCACGAGTGTGTGATTTGACATACGAAAACATTTAAGAAAATAAATTAACGCGTTTTTATCTACTATTCTAGGAGGAATCAAGAGGGGATTGAATCACTGCCTCTAAATGCGAGTTGTACCGTAGAGGTTCAATTTGGACCGCTCTTTTTTTTAATGGAGGATCGACAGAAGGCTGAGTCCCTAATCGGGGAATTTTGTAAGAAGCTAAACGAAAGGTGTCGAATCCTACCGGTAGCATTCCCAACCGCTCAAAATATCCCAGAAATCCAAGCGTTCTAGCTTAATTTACCCCTAATTATTAGACATAGAAGCGAACGATTACAGAGACTTCCACCGCATTCGCCGAAGTGTGCCTATCCCTAGAATCTATGAAATCACTCACTCGTAGACAGCCACAAACGCTTGATCGATTTTTGCGGTTCCACTGGGGTCGGCTTAGGAAAAGGACGAACTGCCCGAGACTTGAATAGATCAATAGATCACCCGGGGTCAACAAGGCGCAAACCTCTAATCGGTAGAGCAACTTTTAAGCGCCATTGTTTTTTTTACTTAGTACGTTTCGAGGCGATCGAACAAGGGCTAAAGATACAGCTCAACCGTAGGAGTGCAACTCGGGGCAGGTCGGGGCGACACGTTCATAATTTTCCCCAAGCAGACGACTAGACGACGTGAACCTCATATTCTGACCAGTCGTCAGAATCCGAGTCTGAGATGTTGTTGATGATGTCATCGAAGTCGTCGAAGCTGTACATCCAACGGTTTCCTCTCTCGTCCAAAAAATCCCACAGGAGTAATTGCTGGAAAAATTCGAAGATTTTTTTATTAGAACTGGAAGTTCCAGATGTCGTTTGTCTATTAAAATAATTCAGTCATTTATTTTCGCTCTCGGAACTGATTTCTAACTTATCTATTTTAGGAAAACAGTAATATTGAACCTAGATAAGGTGGCGCGATCGAAGCGCCAATAGTGGCGGCGTCATGATACTAAAACTCCCAGTAAAAAAGGCTGGGCAGAAAGATCTCCGTCTTTAGAGACGTACTATCTCTATCATCTCGCTACCAAAAATTGTAAATCATTGCAATTTTACAAACTGTAAACTGGGGCTAAATGGCCCACCCTTGATTCTGCATTTCTGAATGCGATATTTGCTTGTTTTATGAAAAAAATATAGAGGCTTGCAACTAACAATTGTAGAACTTCAACTGAAAACCCTAGAAGAAGCAATATCGCGGTTTTTTATTTTATTTTTATTGAGGTTGTTATTTGTGGATTAATTCCGTTTACAAATTTTAGTTTCCACTTTCAACATTCAATTCCAATTTCGTATAAGTGCCGGTCAATATTAAAAAAAAATAAATCCTAATATTTTTTAACACAATTTAAAAGAAATTTCCAAGCTTATTCTGAATTAACACTTTTCTGTCGATTAGTTTCTATTACTGCTACAAAGAATTGCAAGATTTTCAATATCTAACTTGATTAGGTACAAAACTAATTTGAAAATAATCCATTTTCAGGGTAAAATTCCGTATTTAAAATTCATTACACATCCTGAAAGGAAAGAATCTGAAGTTTTTAGCGTCCAAATATACTAATCTAAATACATAATGGAGATAATGGAGCCCTCAATTTTTTAACATTTAATATTCTCAAACATCGATCTGCTTTAAACAAAAATTACTTTAATATTTTTAATGCTTTCAATTTAAATTGTTTTCGAAAACTAAAACCTATATATACTTTTTCTCAAAGTTGATCGTTTTCAAACTTAAAAAGCATCCATTTTCAAATGCCAAATGACTTTCAAATACATCAGTCTAATTGTTGACAAAGAGGCGTATCACTTTCATTTTCTAAAAACCTGAATGTCATCAAGATATTATGAACCTTTCTAATTGGGATCAGGAACTTTCCATAATTTATATCACAGTTTTAAACTTTCCAAATTTTAGGCCTTCAAATTAATTTAATTTAAAAAGGCAGATTTGAATATCGAAAGAGGTTCATGTTTGAAAAAAAACTGTATGCAATTGAAATTCGGAATGAATTCTATTTTTAAATCAATGGAACTTTGGAAAAACGTATACCTAATACAAAATTCATTTTTAAGCTATATTTTATATAAAAATAGTATTACATTATCCTTAAAAATGTTAAAAACGCAGCTAATTTGATCAAACGGAAAATTCGTATTGAACCTAAAATCAGCTTAATGTCTTCAAGTTTCAACCTCAATTTATCTAATGCGCATAATAAAGCTTCTTAAAAAATGACATAATTCAAAATTAGAAATAAATTGATTACTACTTCGATTTTGCTCAATCTGTTTATTTAAAATCAATCAACTACTATTTTAAATTTCTCTACTCTAATTAAAAATAGTTACACACTTTTCTAATTTGATAACTGATAAGTCATCACAACAATTTTATAAGCATTCTTTTAAATAGCTCACGTCTCACAATAAAACAGAAACCTTCCATTTCTATTCACACTTTTCAAACAATCTGATGAATAACAGAGTTTGAAATTCAAAAATTCTCAAAATGAATATTTTGACATGTTAAAAGACCCTTCTCATTAGAATAAAACACTTAATTTGAATACCAGTATAAGAAAATCACTTGTGCGTAAAGGAGCATTAGATCAAAAGATCTATTAAAACAATTCTATCTCACAGAAAAAGCGGAACAGAGATAAAAAGCGCCAAAGCAAACACACAACTACAGTATAGGAATAATATACAAAGTTAATAAATATGGCGCAAAGCAAATATAAAATGTAAAGCAGTAAAAAGCAGCAGTAACCCAGTATTCCTCGACTTACATGAAAAATATCAATGTCCGAATCAGCATTGCGACGTTGTCGAACCGGTGGACCCACGTCGGTTTTGGTGCCATCGGGCAATGCGTGAAGGTAAAAGCACTTGTTTCCAAAGGGACATTTACCCCGGCCTTTCTTGAAATACTTACAATCTTTGGTACTGCAAAAGATAAAAACAAAAACAAATTAATTTCATCATTTTGTAGATCTTTTTATGCTATAATAATAACTTAACAAGAGTTTATCTCACCTTAAGGCGCCTTTATAATCCGTGATTAATTTATCCTTTTCTTCTTTCGTATCAACCCAGTACATACTCGGACAAACAAAATCGGAGGGTATTCTGCACTCTGGACAGGCTCTAATGATTTTGTTCTCAAACTGCTTTGCTTGCCTCCATTTTCTGATACAAGTCAAGCAAAAGCAGTGATTGCAATTTGGCAGAATACCAAACCTCTGCTCACGTGACGATTTCTCCATAATCGTCTCGAAACAAACCCCACAGGACTTATCTCGACTGCGCGCAATCGCGAACGATATCTCCATGTCTACCTCGTGTTGTTTAACACAAGCCTATAACAGAAAATTACCGTTTGATATATATTTTTTATATTTATAAAAGAATATTCAATTACATTGAATAACTCGAGATTGAATGGCTATGCTTCAGAAAATTATGAAATTCTTACATTTGTGTGTTTCTTTCGACTCTCCTCGTTCAGCGGATGAAGCGCAGCGCATCCACATAGTTCGCAAATGTCTCCGTGTAGATAAGAGCAGTTGAGCTTTTTGCAAATGCCACTAGATTCCGCGTATGGACAAAGAGGATCTGATGCCGAAATCGAAGTCTGACCAGAAGATGCGTTGACCACTTGTGCATAAGAAACCGCGGACGTTACGTTTCCACATAAAGATGCTCCGGATCCTTCTGCACAATATGAAGCCGCGGCAGTTGATGGGATGGACGATGGTACGAATTCTGGAGCGTTCGCCCAATCATCGCTTGTGATTACAGTATCATTTCTGAAAATAAAAATATCAAAATTCCGTTCTTAAAAATCATACTATATTTTACAAAGATATATGTCTATGAGAAGCTAATTCAGGGCTGCTACAAAATCCCAATTTCGAAATTCCCTGACTTTTCCCTGACCCATTTTTCATTTTCCCTGACCTTTACAAACTTTTAATTCAGGTATAAAAGCAACCGTACATCTAGGAAATCAATAATGTTAATGAAAATAAAGGTTTGTATCTACATTTATCTTAAAAACTTTTAGAGACAAGAGTCATACAAAATCTTATAAGGGGTCATCAACAAATTACGTAAAACGATTTCGGGAGTGGGGGTGGCAAAATCTTACTGTTTTTACGAGGATGGAAGGGAGGAATTGGAAGATAAATTTTTACTGAAAAAAAGTAAATTCGCATATATTACAACGTAGACGTATTCCATTTTCAACAAAATAGGTGACTTTCAACCAAATAATTCAGTTTTTAACGAAAAAGATGAATTTTTAAACACAAGAATATGAATTTTCTATCAAAAAGACTAACTTTCAACTAAATTAATTATTTTAAACTAAAGAAGATCAATTTTTAAAGCAAAAAAGAATAGTTACATTTTCAGTAAAAACATTAATTTTCAACAACAAAAAAAGACGAACTTCCAACAAAAAAGTTCAATAATGTTAATGTAGTGAAGGCCTTTGCTGGCCTTCACTACATTAATATTCTAAGATACCGGAAAAAAATGTAAACAAAATAGTTCAATTTTCAACGAAAAAAATGAATTTTTAACTAAAATCATGAATCTCTAACAAACAAACAAAAATTGTAATCAAATAGATGAATTTTCTACCAAGACAAATTTTCAACAACATACATGCATTTTTAACTAAGATCAATTTTTAATAATATAAAAAAATGAATCATCAAACAAAAAATACGAATTTTCAACAAAATACATGATTTTGCAACCAAATAGTTGAATTTTCAACAAACAAACAAAATAATTTTCAACTGAAAAAAGATCAATTTTCCAAAAGGGGAATAGTTCAATTTTCAGTGAAAAAAATAATTTTCAATTAAAAAAAAAAATGTTCAACCAAATAGCTAAATTTTCAAACAAAGAAGGAAACTTTCAACCAAGAAGATCAATTTTCTACAAAACAGATGAGTTTTTAACAAAATACATTAATTTTCAACCAAATAATTGAATTTTCAAAAAAAAAAGTCCATTTTCAACCAAAAATGGAATATTTAAATTTTGAGTTAAAAAATTTAATTTTCAACCCCAAGAAAACGTATTTAAAAAAAGAGTTCAATTTTCATCGAACGAAGTGAATTTTTTAATTAAAATGATGGATTTTTAAACTAAAATTATGAATCTTTAACAAACAAAAAAAGAATTTTTAATCAAATACATAAATTTTCAACCAAAAAGATGAATTTTCTACCAAAAGACAAATTTTGAACAAAAGACATGAATTTTCAACTAAAAAGGATGAATTTTCAAGGAAGGAAATGAGTCTTCAACCAAAAGACGATTTTTCAACAAAATACATGAATTTTCAACTAAAAAAAATATATTTTCAACAAAAAATTGGAATAGTTAAATCTTCAATAAAAGAAAATTAATTTTCAATAAAAAACGAATATTCAACAAAATAGTTAAATTTTCAAACAATAAAAGAAATTTTCCACCAAAAAGATTAATTTTCTATAAAAAAACCTTAATTTTTCACAAAAAACATGCATTTTCAACAAAATAGTTAAACTTTTAACCAAATAAATGAATTATCAACTAAAATGATGAAAGTTCAATAAAAAAAAATTTAGCCAATAAAATTAATTTTTAACAAAGAAATTCATTTTTCAATCAAGTAGATGAATTTTGAACAAAAAAAAATGAATTTTCAATGAAAAATTTAAATTTTGAATTTTCAACTAAAAAGATAATTTTTCAACAAAACAGTTAAATCTTCAACTAATAAAATGAATTTTTAACAAAGTAGTACAACTCCCTACCAAGTAAAAAAATGAATTTTCAATGAAAAATTTAAAAGTTGAATTTTCAACTAAAAAGATAATTTTTCAACAAAACAGTTAAATCTTCAACTAATGAAATGAATTTTTAACAAAGTAGTACAACTCTCTACCAAGTAGTTTGATTTTCAACCAAAAAAGATGAATTCTTAAAGAAAAATGCAATAGTAGAATTTTTAACTACAAACGATCAATTCTCAGAAAAAAATGGAATGTCTACATTTTCAGTCAAGAAAAGTAATCTTCAACCAATACGATGAATTTTTAACAAAGTAGTTGAAATTCCTATCAAGTAGTTTAATTTAAAAAAAAATTAATTCTCAATGAAAAATGTAAAGCTTGAATTTTCAACGAAAACGATACATTTTCAACAAAATAGGTATATCTTCAACTAATAAAATGAATTTTTAACAAAGCAGTACAACTTTCAACCAAGTAATTGTATTTTCATCCAAAAAAGATTTATTATGAACGAAAAATGCAATAGTTCAACTTTCAACTAAGTATGTAATTTAATTATCAACCAAAAAATACGACTTTTTAAGAAAACGGTGGAATTTTGAAGCAAATAGTAGAATTTTTAACCAAAAGAGATGAAGCCTCAACCAAGAATGTAATAGTAGACTTTTCAATTAAAAATAATGAACTTTCAACGAAAATGGGTCCATTTTCTTATTGAGTTCTATTAATTCAGTTTTCATTTAAGTGAAAAAACGAGAAAAAGGATAAATTTCTTGAAAACAGGGGAAAAAGAGAAATTCTTGGAAAAATGGGAAGAGGCGAATAGGGAAAAGAGTGTAAAGTCTAGACAATAATCATACAGAATTTTATAAACTTCAACTTGTACCTGTAGCAAACCCTGTGATTATTGTTTTGAAAATATTTGGAAGCAAAACCTACATTCTTTCTGAGTCTGACGTGGAGGAGCTGTTCGAGGTCCGAGGTTCAGAGTTTGCTGTCTCTGTGGTAGTGGAATGGTTGTTTGAATTATGACTGAACCGACATCGATTTCCGAATTTGCAGGTCCCCAGATTGAAAAAGCGACAGACCGTCGTCGACTTAAGATACACAACTTCTGGGTTTAAATCAACGTGACTTAAGTTTAAGTTGTTTTGACTTCCTTGCACGTGTCGATATCTGCAGTTGTTTCCCTCACGACACATTCCATTTTTGAAGTACCTGAAATTAGTTAAGGCAGTCTGTGTATAACATTAACCATTTTAACAAGTCAAAATCTAAAAGATAAGTTAATTCCATATAAAGTTCTAAAGAAATTCTTGCACAATTTAAATTTAAAATATTAAAAGTCATTCAAGTTGAATAAGTTCAATTTCAAGACCTTCAAAATTAGATAATATTTCAAAACAAAACTGAAAGTCATAAAAATTAAACCATTTTTATTTAGGTCCTTCCAGCATAACGATTTCAACATAACGCACACAAACCTGTAAAAATGTTCCAATTTGAAACGCTTCAAATTGAAAAATCTCAAACTCCAAACGTGTACAATTAAACTCAAACTGAAAGTGCCTACAACTATATACGCACTCTCAACCGATAAAAGAAAGCCTGATAAAAGAAAGAAAAAAAACGCAAATTATCTTGAAATCTAATGCTAAAATGGAGAACCAAGTAAATTCACTAGCTTATTCTTCGAAACACAGTCTCGTATTCCCCGTGCAAAAAACGTTAGCAGATAACGTTACTCGCGGTCATTGACGTTACACGAAAATCAAAATATCGAATTAGGAACGAACAAAAGAACCCAGTGTTTACATTCAGTATTATTGTTGACATTCAAAACGACTTCCCTGCCACATCCTCCCCGTCGTTTTCGACCACTAGAGAAACTTGACTCGCAAAGTGAATCACTGACAACCCGAGGGGAAGATGAAAAAAGTCGAAGAACAAAATGGAGACGATGCGGGTAGCTCCAGGTATGAAATCAAATGCAATTCTTACCGGCAAATCATGTTCTGAGAGTTCTGTGTCCAATTGTCGGCCATTTTATCAAGTTTCCGTCGTAACAATAATCAACGACGCGCCCTTGCAGAGCTGTGTATTTCTTTACGACGAATCGTATGCAAGCTCTTTTCGTAGTCGCACTTCTTCCAGGGACCGAGGACACCGACCGACCCTCGAGGATGGCGATTCAAAGCGGAATTCACACGGACAATCCTCGTTTTTTGTCCTGCCCGAGTTTACGTCCCTCAAACTCCGAATTTGCCTCAAAAACGTACTCTTCTTGTCCCACCACTTTTCGGTTAACCCAGGATGTTCCGCTCTTCGAGACAGGCCTCAACAGGTTCGCATATGCATCCTTCGGGGTAATTTCCAAACGAGCGATGCGATGATGTATTTAAAGCTCCTAACCTATACACTTGCGATTCACCATTTTCTAAAAATGATTGATGAATGAGTCGAGAAAAACACTAATTTGGGTGTTCGAGGGTAGGTTAGGCGTTTCGATTTGTTTGAACGACGAATTTAAGGGACGTATTGTTTCTAATTGACATTTTGAAGGGTCAGTCAGCTCCAGCTACCCTCTTATGTCAAATCCACACGCAGGCAAAGCTCAGTTCTGGACAGTTTTGATGTGACTAATCGGGTTGCGAGAAAGCATGGCGGGAATAGTGGGCGTTTGTTAAATATTTTTGAAAGGTTTCAATTTAAAAATTATTTTTCGAAAAACTTTGTGATTTCAAATCGAGTGGTTTGAGTGCAATATCGGTGATTCTGTATTTTTGTTTTAATTTTTATTTGTTTTGTACATAAATTCATCAAGAAAAAATAAAAACAAGTGACTTCTGATATCTCAAGTACACGGTTATTGCACCCAACAAGGTCAATTATTTAATTTACAATGATTCAAATTGAAAATATTCTATTTCAAATACCGTATATTTTTAAATTTTTATTTTTTAAAGACTTCCAAGTGTTCAAGGTTATAGAGGGTTTAAAAATGGCGGTTCCTTTATAAACTTTGTAAACATGACCTAAAATCCTAACCTCTAAAGTTTGAAAGAAATGAAAGAAATCGCGCCCGTTTCTCGTTCTCGTTAGACCGAATGTTTTTTACCGGCGTGAAAACCAAAAAGAAATGTATAATTTTGACTCAAAGTGAGTGATTTTTTCTGCATAAGTGACCACAAACACTCGGCAAAATGTCGGTCGAACCAATTGGCAATATACCGTAAGTAAAATTCATTTTTCCAGTAACTTCATTATGTTGTTTATCCATATGATTTATACAAATTTCGAGGCTTATTATAATGTATATTAAATATTTTCTTCAATAAATTAGTTACTGCAAAGGATTGTGGTCAGTTATTTCCGGAACTATTTGCCGCTGCGACAAAGATCTTGTGGAAGACGAAATAAAAAATGCTACACCAATATTGAGAGATGGGCTTAGTTTCTTTAAAAAATTCACAGAAGAGTCTCTACAAACTGTTTATAGAAAGAATCCTCCACCAAGAATGTATGATTTAATCAGTAAACTTGCTCCTCTTTTGGTAAGTAATGCTTAAAGTTTATAAAGGGAGGCCACAGGCCAGGCAAAAGTCAGGAAATTTTGTTGGTCAGTGAAAGTCAGGAAAAAATCAGGGATTTTGAAAAAACAATGCAAATTTCTGTAAGAAGCTCTTTAAGTAACTGTCAACAATTACCACGGCTGCCACGCAGTCAGTTATAGTAACTTTTTTTCCTCAAATCATTTTTTAGTCACTTTTTTTAGTTAAAGTCAGTATAATCACTTTTCTAAGCGAAAAGATCACTAGTCTCTTTTTTCTATAAACTAAACTATGCTTTTACCAGTATTGAATATTTAAAAAGATTCCAAGAAATTTTAACAGATTTCAATAATTTGAAGGGACTTAAAAAGATTTTAGGGTATTTTAAAAAATTCGAAAGATTTTTCAAGAGCTTTAAAAAGTTTCAAGGAATTTCAAACGATTTTAAATATTTTAGGGCATTTAGAAATATTACACAGCATTTTCGTGTTTTTAATTTTTTTTAATTTTAATTTTTATACTAATTATAATCTAAACTTATAAATCATAATCTTGTAATTAGTCTTCCGACTGTTGAATTTATTCAAGAAAATGAAATGTGATTTAAACATGTTCAAGGAATTTCCAAGGATTTAAATGATTTTAAGAGATTTAAAAAGTTTTTCGTCGGGTGTTCTAAAGAATTTCTGAAGATACGAAACGATTTTATAGCGCCTATAGGATTTTAGAATATCTTTAAAAATTCTAAGAGATATTATCAGATTCCCGAGGTTTTCAGTGATTTTGAGGAATTTTAAAAGTTCTCAAGATATTTCAATCAATTTTCCAAGATTTTAGGAAATATCAGGTTTCTTGTAATTTCATGGGATTTTATCATATTTTTATCGATTTCAAAGAATTTGTTCACAATATTTCAGGGGTTTCAAAAATTTTCAAATATTGCAAGGTATTTCTGTAGTTTTAAAATAATTTAAAGATTTTTTGATGTTCAAGCAAATTCTAGAGATATTTAATCGATTTTATTAATGTTAAGGGATTTCAAAGAATTGTACTGATTTTAGGGTATTTTTTAAAATTCCAAACAATTTTCAAGAGCTTTTAAATTTTTCAAGGGATTTCAAAGGATTTGAAATATTTTAGGGTATTTTAAAAGATTCGAAGTCATTTCGAATAGATTTCAATAACTTGAAGTATTAGGTATTTTCACTTCAACCACCAGCTAATTTCACTTCGTTGAGTGCTGAGGGGAAAACAATGGACCAAATGCATGGGAATCGGGCCATTTTTGCCCTATTTTGCTAATATCTTCGTAAAACCTCATTTTTTATATATAAGTGTATTTGAAAAATAGTTTTTATTTTTTAAGAACTATTAAATGAAATAATTAAATAAATTCATTATGAAGATATTACAAAAGTAAAGTTTTGTCCCATGCATTTGGTTCATGTTTTCCCATCAGCACTCAACGAAGTGAAGGTAGCTGGTGGTTAAAGTGAAAATACCTAATTCCAAGTGATTTGAAAGATTTTAGGGTATTTTCAAAACATTCACAATGAATTTTTAAAAGCTTCAAAATGTTTCAAGGACATTCAAAAGATTTTAAGGGATTTCGTTAGATTTGAATAGATTTGGAATATTTTAAGGTATTTCAAAAGATTCCAAGGATTTTAAAGATTTTAAGGAATTTACGAATTTTCTCATAGGGTTTTAAAAAATTGTCTAGAATTTCGGAAGATATTGAACCATTTTATAGGACATATAAAGTTTTAGAATATTTTTAAAGATTCTAAGGAATTTTATCAGATTCCCGAGGATTTAAACGATTTTAAGAAAATTCAAATGCTCTCAGGATATTTAATTAAGTTTCCCAAGATTTCAGTAAATATCATCAGGTTTCTTGTAATTCCACGGGATTTTATCATATTTTAATGAATTTCAAAGAATTTGTTCACAAGAATTCGGCGATTTCGTAGGATTTCAAAGATTTTCGAATATTTCAATATATTTCTAAAGATTATAAATAATTGAAAGGTTTTAGAACCTTTAAAAAGATTCTTAGGATATTTAATTGATTTAAATAATTTGAAGGGATTTCAAAGGACTTCAAAGATTTCAGCGGATTTTTAAAACATCGACAAAGAATTTTCAAGAGCTTTAAAATCTATCAAGGAAATTCAAAAGATTACAAATATTTTAAAAATATTTTGAGTAATTTTTTATGCATTTGAATAGTTTGAACGTATTCCAAAGGATTTAAAAGATTTTAAGGTATTTTTAAAATATCAACAAAAAATTTTCAAGAGTTTAAAAATGTTTCAAGGGAATTTAAAAGATTTCAAGTGATTTTTAATTGATTTGATTAATTTGAAAAGATTTGAAAAAGGGATTTACACAAATTTGCATGGGTTTGTAAAGAATTTGATAGAATTTGGGAAGATATGGAAATATTTTAAAGGACCTACATATCGACGCCTCCATTCAATATGAGTCTATGTGCTGACAGCACCGTGTATGAGACTATGCGCTGTGTATAAGCATAGGGAATAGTCTCATACAGAGCGCTGTTAGCACATAGACTCATATTGAATGGAGGCGTCGATATAAAGTTTTAAAATATTTTAAAAGATTCCAAGGGATCTTATTACCTTTCCGAGGATTTGAATAATTTTAATGAATTTTAAGAGCTCTCAAGGTATTTTATAATATTTTATTGGATTTAAAGAATTTATTCACAAGAAGTGAGGAATTTCCTAGGGTTTCCAAAATTTGAAGAGATTAAAAATTTTTTTTGCAATTCATTTGAATTCTTCTAAATTCACTACATTCTACTCAATTGAATAGATTTTTAAAAGTTTGTGTTTAATTCATCCTGAAGCGTTTTAAACTTCCCTTGAACTTTTATGCATTTCATCAAATTCTTTAGAATTCCCTTACATATTTCTAAACTCATTTCAAACGTACTGAATTGAATGCATTTTTTCATATAATTATATAAAAATGTTTGTTTTCAATTGTTTCCAATCCAATTGTTTTCAATTTACTTGAATTTTTTATTCACCTTGACTTTGTATGAATATCATCGAATTCTTCTCGTTTTCCTTAAAATCCTCTGAATTCACTCCAATTTTACTGAAATAAATGGAATTTTTTGAACATTTTTCAATTCATTTGAATTCTTTTAAATTTAACTTCAATTGTTTTCAAGTCTTATGAATTTATCCTGAATTATTAAAATTCACCTGGAATTCACATGAATTTCATGAAATTCTTTGAATTCTTTTAAATTCAAAAGAATATTAGTCACATGATTAATGCACATGAGTCACATAATAATTAATGCACATGAGTCACTTTTAGTGACTTTTTGTGTTTCAATGTCACTTTTCTTAAGCAAGTTAGGCTGTGACAGTCCTGAGAATAATAAATTAAAAACTTATAAAAAATTTTTTTTATTGAATTTATGAAATATTCTATATTAAAAATGTTACAAGATTACAATTTTCGTCTTTAAATATTAATGGTTAGGGAAAATCAAAAATTAGTTATGGAAAAATCAGTGAATTTTGAAAATTAAGCTTTTTGTTCACATTGCTATATCATTCTTTAAGACTACACGTCTCTAGCTTTAATTTTTTTATTTTAACGTTATCTGTATTCTTTTCCAGAATTTGGACGCTACTATAACATGGGATCTAGTCTGCAATTTTATGATCTACGAGTATAGAAATTGTGCCGAAACTTTTGCCTCTCAACTGACCGATTTGACCACCATGCGAATTTTAATTGAGGATATTTGGAGTTTCTACTATGCAGAGAGAGTGAATTTAATAAAGTGCCTCAAACTCATGGTAGAATATAGAGACAACACGAAGCATCCTCATCAAAAACAATTCGCAAACTTCTTCGATGAAGTTCTTCTTGGAAGTTTATTAGAGTCTGTGCGAAAACAGATTGAGGTTCTCAAATTCATTAATCCTCCAGTTAGATCGCAGCTTTTCAGTGAGGATCATCTTCACCGGATTTACAATAGTAGTCTAGTCGAAATGCGGGAATTGTTGCACATATACACAGTTATTTTAAACGACGTTCACGTTTCTGATCATTCATTCAGCGACGTCTATACAAGCATCAGTGTAAGATATTCTTTATATTTCCCTTTTACAGAGGTTTTTTTCCTCCATGGAAAGTTGATTTTAATTAAAAACACGTTTTTCAGGGAGAACCTAGACGTTTAATCAGTTACAACAGTCGCGAGGACAAAGAGATTGTGGCTAAAAGAATCGAGGATATTCAATACAGTCAGACTGCTTTGTTATTAGTAGCTATGGATGTAACAAAACAGTGAGTATAATTAATTTATAAATTTAAAAGAATAGACGATCTGATAAATTAAACTAACTTATCATTTGTTTATTTAGTTCCGGTATGGAAGACTGGATAAAAGGCGTCCGGAAAAGTATGCAGGACACTTTCGAGCACAAGTGTCTGCGAGATAGTTTGCCACAAGACGGACCTTTGCTTCTCGCCTGGATGCTAGCAAACTACGCAGTCGAACCAGACAACACAGATGTATTAAACTGCTTCAGACCTTACGGCATTCGTGCCATTCAGTTAAACGTTTTCCACTATCTTCGAGGATTGATAGACTCCGAAATGATCAGGGAAGACACCCATTATGCCGAAATTGTTCGAAGCAGCGTTTACAATCTTTTAACTCTCCTCTGCGCTTTTATCGACGAAGATAGACTTGATACCCTAACCGGTATTTTTGATGCCGTCGCCTCTGTCTTAAGGTATCCAGAACTCGCTGAGAGATTCTGGCAGGAGAAGGAAGACGGTTTGTGGATTTTCTATAAATTCGCAGCACAGTGGTTTCCTTATCGATTCGAACCACTCACCGCCGTCGTTACTGGATTGGCCACAGCTTCTGTCTCCAGTGCTAAAAATGTAAGATTCATAACATACAGGGCTCGGATTGACGCCACTATTGACACTTTTTTTTAGCGATGGCCCTATTTTTCTACTATTTTGAAAAAAATGACACTAAATCTACTATTTTCTCAAATTGCATGTTAATGCGACTAGTTTTTCACTTTGCCTTTAAAAATATTTTCAAAATTCTTGGCTAGATTGGCTACAATAACACATCCACCATCTCAAAAATTTCAAAATATCTCAAGTTTTGAAGATTTCCAAGTATTTCAAGGGATTTCAAAAATTTTCAAACCATTTCAAGGGATCTCTACAAATTTCACGAGATTTTAACAGATTTCAAGGGGCTTTAGAAGATTTTTACTGGTTTTCAGGGATTTCATAGAGTTTTAAACCTTTTAGAGCATTTTAAGGTATTTTACAAGATTCCAAGAAATTTCAAAGAATTTCAAGAATTTCAAAGAATTTCTAGAGAAATTTAGAAAGTAAGTTAAATTTTAAGGAAATTTTAGGGATTTTTACGGTTTTCATGGGGTCTCCGAGGAATGTAATGAGATTTAAAAGAATTTCGTAGGAATATAGAAAATTTAAATAAATTCACTTTCTCAGGTTTTTAAAATAATTGCGTAAAATTTTAGAATATTTTAAGATATAAAGGTGTTTTTACGGTATTTACAAAATTTCAAGAAATTTTACAATATTTGAGAGATTCATACGATTTCAAAAGAAATTAAAAGATTCCATAAGACTATAAGAAATTTCTATAGATTTCAAGGGATTTAAAAAAATTGGAGATTTGCCCATAGATTTCAGAGGATTTCAACATAATTCAACGGGTTTTAATAGATTTCAGGGGATTTTAAAACTTTTAGGGTATTTGAAAAGATTTCAACGAATTACAGTGGGCTTTCTCATATTTTATACGATTTTAGAGGATTTCAAATATTTAAACATTTTTAAAGGAATTTTAGAGGATATTAAAGATTTCAAGATGTTGTACGGGATTTCAAAATATTTCTAGAGATTTCACAAGATTCAAGAGATTTTCAAAATTTCAATGGTCTTTAAGGAATATAGTATATATAAAAAGATTCCGAGGAATTTCACGAAATTTCAAATAATTTCATAGGATTATAGAAAATTTTAAGAGATGTAACAATTTCTAAGTAACTTCAAATGATTTTGCAAGCTTTAAAAGATTTCGAAGATTTTAAAGAATTTTTACGATATTAACAAATTTCCAAGGGATTTCAAGGACCTTTATCAGATTTTATGGGATGTCAAAGGTTTTATCAAGTATATATATATATATATATGAAAGATTCCGAGGAATTTCATGAGATTTCAAAGAATTTTATAGGATTATAGAAAATTTTAAGAGATGTAACAATTTCTAAGGAACTTCAAATGATTTTGTAGGCTTTAAAAGATTTCCAAGATTTGAAGGAATTTTTACAAAATTCCGAGAGATTTAAAGAGCTTTATCAGATTTTACGGATTGTCAAAGCTTTTATCATTTTTTAAGGAATTTTCTTAGATTTTATAGGTTTCAAAGTATTTTACGGGATTTTACTCGAGTTTTGTAGAATGACTAGGGGTTTTCAAATATTTATCGGATTTGATCAATTTTAAGGGATTTTGAAGGATTTTAAAGATCTTAGGGTATTTTAAAATATTCCAAGTAATTTAACCGGATTTAAAGATGTTTAAGGGTTTTCAACGAGATTCGTAGGCTTCAGAAAATTTCAAAAGATTTTAAAAAGGTATCCATGCTATCAATGAAAATGTCAAGGGTTCAAAAAGATATTGTAAAAGATATTGTATACCAGATTAAAAAAATATTTAATTCCTCGATTTAATATTTAAAAAATTGCATAACACTATTTTGCTACTATTGACACTATTTTTAATTCATTGAATGAATCTGAGGCTTAAACATAATATTTATGAAGTTAAATTAGATATAAATCGTCTTTTATTCATCTCATTAATTGCATTTTTCAGGTAGTACAAGCGTTGGACAATTTATCCTCCGTCACCCTCGAAGTTCCTCGACGACAACTTCGCTCGAACGAACCTCTAAAACCCTACGAACAAGAGTGCACCATCCACAGGAACACCTTCACCATCCCCAAAATTACTCCTCGTGAAAAAATTGAATCCGCCAGAAGAAAAGACGACGGCGATGAATTCGATGTTATCCTCTGGCGAACAAAAGGATCTTACTGGGATGCCTTCCACCACAAAATCGAACAGCTCTTCCTCCAAGCGAGTGGTGGAATGGCCAATCTGAGCAACACAGAAGCCATTCTCCCGGAGCAAGTCACCCAGGGCTTCGGTCTCCTAGAATCTCTCCTCGCAGTGGATATAGAAATTCCACGAAGTATGGTCATCCCTACAGAATTGAGTTTCGAAATCATCAACAGATTCTCCTACCCGATTCTCCCTCTCAGTATCTACAAAGTAGTCGCTGCCTGCATCCGCGTCTCTTCAAAACTCGTCCTCAGATATCCAGAAGACGTCCTTTCTCGAATGAGAACCGGAGTCTATCCTCGCTTCGATGATCGTTACCAAAAAACTACACAATTCGCTGAAGCCGTCTCCTTCGACGGAGGCCTTGTAGCTTCCTGGCTTTCAAGTATCGAGACCATCCAACACACTTATCCAATCCTAAACGCCTACTTAGACACCTTGTCTAATTATCTAATCGCCCGACACAGTAAAGAAGCTATGTACGCAGTCGAAATTCCCGGAATGGTCCTTCTGCTTCAGAGCGTTCTTCCAAAACTAGACTCCTGGTACTTCCAATCAGAATCTGAGAAGGTGGAACTCTGGCTAAAAAGTGTATTTTGTCTGCACCGAGCTCTAGATTCAGTCCCAGGACAAAAGGGCGAGTCGCGAAATGAATTGAGACTCATTGTAACCTATAATCTACTTCATTTGGAGCCAAGGCACGCGCTTTTGAAACTCGTGAGAACTGGAGAACGAGCTTTGAGTAATCGAATGATGAATGAGACTGATTGGATTGCTGGGAAAGGCTTCAAGGTAATAAAAAGTGTTCAATTGGCTCTTTCGGTAGTCAACAGACTTCTAATGTATCGGAAGAATCTGGGACTTGGAATAGAGGAAAGATCACCGCTCGAAATTGCTCTTTATGCTTCTCCTTCTTTACCAAATGGTCTCTTGATCGTTCCAACTATTGTTGATTATCTCTACGTCTGGTTCAGTCCTGCACTTCAAGCAATGGCGGTTAGATTGCTAAAGAAATTCGCTGAAGGATTCTCCATGTCACTTTTAGTTTGTATGGGAATGGATGGGACAGCTATTAGAGAAACTTTTGCTTCTCGATTGATGTCACCCACCTGTGCTGCGGAAGTCAAGGTCGCGATTCTTGAATTGGTAGCAGTTTGTCTTGATCGTCAACCTGGATTAACGGAGGCTCTTTTTAACATCATGCATCAAGCCGAGCGTAGAAGAATTTTTCCGAGACCTGCTGATGAATTTTTGACCGAGGGTTGTACCAGATTTTTGGATCTTTATATGCAAAGGATTCATCAGGAACAGGACATCGTCTACGATAGACTTTATGATTCAACTTTGAGTCTTTTAAGAGCAATGTGGTACCATCGGAACGAAATTCTCGTTAGCTTTTTCCGCAAACGGGCAGATTTTTGGAGTAATTTGTTCGCTCCGTTATTTCGTAGATTAGTTCCTGATGTTAGAGGCTATTCGCAATTGATTGATATTGTCACGTTGGAGCTGTTTAAAAGCACCCTTTTGGAAAAGGACTTCCAGACGAATCTAGAAAAGTTGCTTGACAAAAAAGAAGACTACTGGGAGAAGCTAGCGAGTTATGTTTTCGACAGCATTCCTCAATCAGAAATGACGAATGGAGAAGAGGAAGAAGAAGAAGTGGTTATCGAAAAAGATGGCCACAAGCCTTTCTATGAGACGATTCTCGAGTCCTGGTATCAACTTCTAGTGACTCTAACGGATGAAAGAGTTGCTAGGAATTATCCTGTAGATGAAAAACAAGCTCAAAAAACAACGAGTCTTGCTTTGGATCATTTACTCGAATTGCTGAAACAACCGACTCCGAAATCTTCTGCAAAGCGAAGTTCTCACGCGAAAACTACGATGTTGTTGGCATCAATATCTCTCAGATGTGTTTCATCCTGGAAGACTAAATGTATTGGAGATTCTTCCGATTTAAAAAACAAGACGACAGAACTAGTTCAAGAAATTGTGCAGTTTTATAGAGTTTATGGTAGAAGCTTGAGGCAGACTTTGATTTGTCTAGTTTTGGGATTAGTTCAGCTGATTGGAGAGACTCTCGTGGAAGATAATGGGACTTTGGAATATTTATTGGGACAATCTTGTGTCCTGGCGACTGGAGATGTTGAGGAGTTGAGGGAAATGGCGAGGAGCAGGGAGAAGAAGAGGAAGTTTATAAACCGAGAGGGAAAAGAGGAAATTGATAGAGAAAATGAAGATTTGGATGCGATGGAGCTGGCTGCGATTTGCGAATCTCTTCCGGCTACTTTAACTGTTAGTTTAGTCACTCAGCTGTTGAAGTATCAGATTGAATCAAATTCGAAGAGTCGGAGGAGAAAAACTGCGTGTTTGCAACTTAGACAATTGATTCCTGAGATTATGACGACGGCTGGAGTCACGATGCAGAAACATCCTTATGCTAGATTTAGCAAAGCGGCGCTTGCGTTGCTAGGAACTGGAGTCAGATCGGTTTCTGGGGTTTTGAAGTTTGAGGAAGAAGCTATGGCAAAACTCTGCCTTGCTTTGATTCCGCCTTCAGATTTAAGGAACAGCGTCCTGGATTCGTTGTACGATGTAAGTTTTTTGTGATGGTAATCCGTCAGGGAATTTTATGTTACAGGGCTCAATTGTTTTTTAATAGAGTGGAATATTATTTTTTTACAGGATTGTACCAGTACGAGTAGATGGCGGTGTCAGGATTGGTGGCCTCTATACGCGATTGGATTAGAATTTATAATTGGACTTGTGATAAGCGAATCTTCCTCTTCGTACATTTCGTACGTGGTTACGTTCCTAGGTTCTCACGAATATCAACTAATAGAAGTTTCTACTTTGCTACGGCACACTGCTGATCCTGTAGCAGCTGATCTTATTCAATCCTTAATTTCACTAGTTTCAACTTTATCAACAAAACCAGTTTATTGGGAGTCGATACAACCGAGTGTTCGAGAAACTTTAGTGGTGAGTGAAATTATTTGTTTTGCTATTTTTGTCAAGTCAAAAGGTATTTGTTTCAAAAATCTCGACATCATTGTTTTTGAAAATCTGATTAGCTTTTCATTACTTGAAGTTGTTTTATATCTTAAATTTGAAATATTGGTAATTAAATCTACAAATAATCCCTTTCAATAAGAAAAAGCTTAAGAAACCTTATACGAATTAAGAAACATTTCTGCTTTTTAAATACTCTTGTGCGGTTAAATTAAAACTTTCAAATTGTCTAATAAATTATTGAAAATATACGTGTTTTATGTTAGCACTTTTCGCTGGAAATCAGTATTAAAAAAAAAGCATTTTAACATAAAATCAGAAAGTTTCGAAGAGTTAGAATTTCTAAAATTTCTAGGTTGTGTTCGTTATTTTCACCGGAAATGGGTATTTTAATTTAAAAAATATTAGATTTTAAAGATCAAAATTTTTTCAACAATTTACGGTTTTGGTTTTATTAGTGTACTTTTCCGGAAATTGACATTTATAAACAAAAATCATTCACTTTGAAGGTTCATAAGCTTTGGACAATTTAAGGTTACGTTAGCGTTTTACACCAAAAACTGGTATTTAAAAACAAAAATCATTATATTTCGATCAGGATTAGCAAGTTTTGAACAGTTTCAGGTTATATTAACGTTTTTTACAGAAAAATTTGTTATTTGAAACAAAAATCATTAGATTTCGGAGAAGATTTACCATTCTAAACTGTTTTCTGTTATGTTGGTGTGTTGCATCGGGAATCATTGGCATTTTTGATACAAAGTTATTAGATTATAAACAGTATTTACAATTTTCCAACAACTTTAGATTATGTTGGTGTGTTTCACCTGAAATTGGTATTTTTAATCAAGAGTCATTAGATTTAAATCCAATGATTTTTGTTTAAAATAATAAAATTTACAAGCTTGAACAATTTCGGATTGCTTAAGTGTTTTTTGTTGGAAATTAAAATGTTGATTTAAAAAATTATATTTCAATTATATTTCAAACATTTCAAAGAAGATTCACAACTTTTTAACAATTTTAGGTTATTTTATTGTTTTACACCAGAAAGCGGTATTTTTAGTAAAAAATTGTTAGATTTCAAAGAAGATAAAAATTCCGTATACAATTGTAGGTTAATCTAGCGGGTTTTCACCGGAAATATCGTTACAGATATAAAAAAAGATTTACAATTTTTGGACAATTTAAGGTTATGTGAAGGTTTTTCACCGAAAGTCAAAGAAGATTTACAATTAAAACCAATTTTTTGTTATGTTATGTTAGTGCTTTTGTCGAAAACTGGCATTGGTACAAAAAATAACAAGATTTTTCAGATTATCATTGAATCATTAAATTCTCGATTGTTGTAAAATTTTTAATTTTGTTGGCTTTATATACCGGAAGTCGGTACTTTTAATACAAAATCATTAGAATTGAAAGAAAAATTTTTTTTTGAACAATTGTAGGTTATGCTCGTGGTTTTAAAAGTGGATTTACACCAATTTGTTGTTATGTTAGTGTTTTTCGTCTAAAATTACTATTGTTAATAAAAAATCTTTAGGTTCCCAAGAATATTTACAATATTTGAACAATAATATAAAGATATGTGAGCGTTTTAACAAAAATGCAACAGTTCGATTCTCTATACAAAAATATTTTATATAAATTTTGCATTACTTATAATTTTATACATATTTGAATGTGTTTTATATTTTAATGCGTGTTGGTTTTCTAGTGATTACAAAAATTATCCGATTTTTTTTTGTTTTGATTAAGTTCTTAATTATTCTTGATTATTCGTACTTATTTCTGGTAATTTCATGTTATCATTAGATCGTGGCATGATTAATTATAATTTTTTACAATAATAGATATTTAAATAATGGCAATGTCATAATGATATCCGTAAAATATTTTTTGTTATCATGAAAACAAACGTTGAATACTATTTTTGTCTTTAATTAATTACGTAGGACTTGATAATAAGTCATACTAGTAATCGACTGATTATCAAGTGTGGTTTTTATTTCAAAGTAGTTATGATAACGTTGTAGTGGATTTCTGTCAAGTATTTTTAAACGTTTTATCTCTTACTTGACTACTTTATCCGGTTTCAGCTTTCTAATTGTTTCATTTCTCTATTTAACTTTTGAGTAGTCAGTTCTTCAATTATTATCCTTTAATTTTCTAAAATATTAGTGTGCACGGCTTAATATTAAGAATTGAAGAGCAACAAAAACTTTCTGATCATATCAACTGCGCATACGATCTTGCCATAAAGGTCTCAATGAATCAATCGAAGGGAGTATTGACTGCACATTACAAAGTTCTGGAAAAAAATTGGACCCGTTTTGAAGAGGAACATAATGCTTTTCTTCTTGAAATAGAGAGAATAGATCTGTCCCCTTGCGATTCAAAAATACAAAAATTTATTAACACTCAGGAAGTTTATCTAAAAGCAAAAAGTCAATTTCTGGAAACTATCGACTTTATCTCTTTTCAATATTCAAGAAATGTAGGAACGCAGAATATTCAATACTTCACCCACCTCAATTGAACATCCCAAAATTCTCCGGATCTTGTACAGATTGGAATCGCATCAGTGATTTATTCCAGGCCTTGATTGGCATGATTCAGTCCAGTTGAAAAAGTGCAAATTTGAAAGAAGAATGTTTCTGGTGAAGTTGCTCAAATTTTGAAAGACGTTTCACTTGCAGGAGAAAATTACAATAAAGTCTGGGACATTTTGGAAGAAAAATATTATAGTAAAAGATTTCTGGTTAATATTTATGTGTCTAATATCTGCAAGTTTCAACCGCTCACCAATGTATCTTCTTCAGATTTGATGAAACTTCTCAATGTAACTGTTGGCAATTAGGAGGCTTCGGGTGCAATGGGAAGACCTGTGGAATATTGGTCTGATTGGATTGTTTATATCACGGTTGAATGACTCGACCCTGAAAGTCGTAAAGATAGGGAAAACTATTTGGAAATTTTCAAAAATCCACCTTTGTTGGAGAGGTTGAAGATGTTTTTACAAAGTTTGATTTTGGCGTTGGAAGATATGGAAACCTAAGCTATGAGTACGGAATATTAGTAATTTTTTTGAGGTGGAGATTATAATTGGAAAACAGTTAATTTTTACCGAATTATGTAATGTTATTTCTATATTTGTTCAATTTTAGGATCAATCGTATTGGAATTATTGTCTGAAAATATCATTCTTCAATTTCATAAGATAAATTTAGTTCTACTAAAGGAAATTTTATAAAAATTGAATTTTAAAATGTCATGGACTGTCATTTTTATTTTTGAATAATTTTACTTTGTTAGTGTAAACATAGATAATAATTTGGACGATTAATGATAGCGTGTATACCTTCAAAACATACATTTCATTTTAACCCAAGGATGTTACGAAGATTGAAATTTTTTCCTGATGGATTGTCTATCTTTCTCCATATCAACGTGATTGATCTGATCCATGGCATGCCATGAAGAGAGAGGGGAGTTTCTGATGATTTCTGCATGTTTAGTCTAGAGATATGGGGTAGGGATTGGACGCGATACGTGCTCGGTGTGTCACATTCCTCGTGGATCACTGCACAGTGAGATTCGATCAGCTTCTAGTGTCAGAACTCAGAATTTTACAACCAGACATTGTGATTTAGTAGTTTATAAATCATCACTTGTGCGACTTGGAAAATTTATTCATTTTTAAGTGTTTCGATTTCGCAGATATGTCATCTATTGACCTGGAGTTTCGCTTTGCGCAGCAGTCGAAGCTTTATGATTTATTCCATAGGATTGAAAGAGAATTCTCTGGAAACAAAAATCTATCAAAAGGTCGTCTAATTGCACATTATGATGCTCTAGAAAAAATTTGGCATCGTTTTCAAGAAGAACATCATGCTCTTGTTTTGTTAAAAACCGTCGATTGTAAAAATTACAAATTTGGGTCGCAAAGTGATTACTTTGATCGTGAGGATAGATTTAGAGTAATTCATGGCAAATACGTCACAATAAAAGAAATTATTCTAAATCAACTTGAGGAGAAATCAAAGGCTCATCTGCAATGCAGTATTCCGAAATTCTCAGGCTCTCAAACTGAGTGGAATGCCTTTAGTCATTTATTCAAAACCCGAATTGGTCTAAACTCCAGCTTGACCTCGCAGGAAAAGCTACAGTTTTTGAAGGAAAACGTTTCTGGTGAAGCATCTCAGCTTTTAAAAGCTGTTCCGGTCTCTGAGCAGAAGTATGACCAAGCCTGGGAAACATTAACAAAGAAGTACGATAACAAACGGTTCCTTGTGGATTCTTATTTATCAAATATCTGCAAACTACAACCGATTTCGTCACAGTCTTCCCACGAATTAAAAGAGTTGCTCAGTACAACTATTCAAAACTTGGAATCTTTGTGTGCAATTGGCCGTCCTTTGGATCAGTGTGATTTAATAGTATATATTACAGTCGAGAAACTGGACTCTCGAACTCGCCAACTTTGGGAAAAATCCTTAGAAAACTCAACAGACCCACCTTCCTTTGAGATGCTGAAGGCCTTCCTGCAAGGTCGAATTTTGACTCTTGAAGATTCAGAAGGCTTGTAAAGCTTTAAAGTTAAAAAAGCTTCAAAAATATAAAAAAATGTATTTTTAAAAAACGTTTTTATAAATAGAATAGAAACATATATCTCTTAAAAATTATTTACGCCTGGGCTTATCTACAAATAAAATAGATTGGTCGAAAACTGAACATTATTTTAAACCTAATTTCTTGCTCGAATTTTTAAAAATAATCCAACCATAATTGGAATTCAATTTTGCAATAATGAAAGTGTGGATTGAAAACCGTCCTCAGGTAATGTCAAATAAATTAATCCAATTTTATGTTTTTAAAAAAGAATGTTGATGAAAATAGGAAAGTTTTTGAAACTGAAACAAAACTTTAGATTGAGAAGAGGTTTCTGTTTATTTCGAAGTAGATCATAAAGTTATCTAATTTAAATTACAAATTCGAAACTAATCCACTTTATTTTTATTTCTTTACAGAAATGTACATATTTGGCATACGACAGTACAGTCAATCTTTTACTACGTCCTCGGATTTTAAAGTTCATCATGGATGGAATCAGTGTTGAAAGTGCGGAAGAATTACAGACCTGTGATGAAAAACAACTCAGCGGAGAACTAAAGCTTCTCGTTAACAAGTTAATTTTGATAAACACATCTTGTGCCATGAGCTTCGTTTATTTTTCACCTCGACTCAACACTCTCGTGGACACGATTTATGCCCAGGAAGATTTCTGGTATGCGCCAATGGCCGAGATGAACTTTGGCCCACCTCAAATGTGCATCACTTCTGGACCTCGTTTAACTTATGGTATAGTAATCCCAAATTTCAATAGAAAAAAAATCAAAATTCAGCAGAAACTATGCGTGCTTACATTTTTTTAAATTTTAATATAAATTGATATAACAATGCTTTGTCATTCGTAAACATAACTCTATAGTACTGGTATCATACTTATTAAAATCAAACTTCTTTTAATCATTTTCTCTAATCTCAGGAGAATATCTTTTATTCAAAATATTAAAATGTTAAATATGCACCGAAATTTAAGCATGAAAATAAAATTTTGTTTTTATTACCATTAAAATGCATGAACTTTAGTAATAATTTTAAGAAATGATTCATTATGTGTTTAGTATTATTATTTATTTTAATATTCGATAGTGATAATATATTCAGGAATATCTTTCAATCATTTTTTAAAGCTTCCCAAATTAAGCATGTTAATAAATTAAACAGTTATTAAATTTTACATATAACTAGTACCATTTTTAAACATTTAGATATTATTTACAAGGCCTGAAAAAACAATATTTACAATAAACTCGTGAAATTGTATACATATTCAGATTTTGTAATTTTACGTTATTGGAAAAAACCTAGAATTGCCAGGGAATTGTTTTCAGGATTTGAGTAGAAACCCTGGAAACACTTGAGAAAGAACTCTCGCGAAAATTCGATCCGAATTAAATGAACCTTTTTATTTCCAGGTACGATAATTAGTTCAACTCAACTTTTCACTCAGGCTCAGCTTCATGCTCATTCCTCATCGAATCAGACTTCCTCTTTATCAACTTTATCCAGTGGTTCGATACGTTCTTCGAC
Source organism: Andricus curvator (assembly GCA_932195095.1). NCBI lineage: Eukaryota > Metazoa > Arthropoda > Insecta > Hymenoptera > Cynipidae > Andricus > Andricus curvator. The sequence goes on along the minus strand of CAKNYM010005086.1, from coordinate 2,125 downwards.
TTCCCGAGACGATAAAATTGATTCCGCCAAAAAAGAATGGGAACGAGCCTCTCCAGAAAATCTCCGTAGAATGCAAGTTAAGGATTTGCGTAAAATCCTTCACCATACAGGTTCATCAGCTTCAGTAGCTTCTTCCATGATCAGTAACTATCCCAGTGGTGTAGATTTCTCAGGATACCTTACAGGCCGAGACGTAACTGTACCACTTCTCAGCAATCCAAGACTTATCAGGAGACCTTTTGATCCTCTTATTTGTGAGAACACGATTCTTTCAAGGGCAACTGCTTTGATTCCAGTACCTGGTCGATCCCACGTAGGCAAAAGCAGTAGTCCAAGTCCTAGGCAAAATGAAAACGATGGGTTGAATCGTTCTCGTAGCGAAGGAAATGGAGGAACGAGTGATCCTTGGTTTGCTTCAATGGAAGAAAATAACACGAGACTTGCTTTGGAAGTAAATTTGGTGCTGATACTCTGTCAGGCTCTTGAGGGAGTTAAAAGTCCCAGGTTAGCAATGAGAGATCGTCAGCTTATCGCCCGGGAAACAGCAACCGAGGTCGGAATATTTTTCGACTTTCTGGAACATAAGAGGAACTTCAGCGATTGGCAGGTAAAGTAGAAAGATTTTTTAAATGTTCTTTAAGTTAATTACTTCTTTTATACGTCTTCTTTGAAATATTCCAGGTTTTTAAAAGTTATTTATTCTAAAATCTTATAAATCAGAACAATCAAAATTAAAAGCGATCGAAATGATCAGTTTTAAGTTGAAGAGTAATTAATTAATTCAAGAGTGTCAAAAATACTGACATTATCAGGATGTCTACTAACCGGGAAAAAGCTGGCAATTAAAATAAACCCGGGAGTTAACGGGGAATACAAATTCGTGCCGGGAACCACATTTAAAGTTTTGGAAAATGTGATATTTTGTATTAATCGTGATAACAAGAAAAATCAATTTGAATGTTTAATTGTTTATCCTTTTCTTAAAAATTTATATTCACGAGATCTCGCATACATTCTTGACGAAAACTTGATTTTTTTCAGTTTCTTTATTTATTAATAATGATTAAGAATTTTCTACACCGTAAATTTTGTAAATCAAAATTTCCAAATAAGTAATTTTATTTAATGATAAAATTTACTTCTTAATGTTTCCAAACATTATTGATAAAAGAGAAAAATTTAATTGTAAATACCGACGATAAGATTTCTAGGAAAATTTTAAATGATGTAGGTTTTATTTTTAAAAATTAATGTTAAGTTTTGAAGGTTTCAAAACATGTTGAAAAAGACACTGGAAGATTTTAAGACAACTTTTTTAATTTTTCAGGATTTAAAAAAATTGTAGAAAAACTGAATTATTTCTAAAGATATTTAGAAGTTGTCCAAGTTTTGAAAAGTTTTCGAATAATTTAAATCTTGAGAAGATCTCAAAACACTTCAAAAATATGTAGATTTTTTAAAATGTCGAAAAAAAGGTTTTTAATAATTTTGTAAGGTTTCAAGAGAACAAAAAACATTTCTTAAGATTCCTGGTAAAATTTCAAATGATTTTTTATTTTTTAAAATAAATTTCAAGAGAAAATTGAAAAATATTTCAAAACATTTCAAATGATTTCCTAAAATTTGGAAAAAGAATGTAACAGATTTTAAAGCCAAAAATTTCCATTTTTCAAGATTACAAAATTATAGAAACAATTCGAGTAATGTTAAGAGATACTAAGAAGTTTTAAAACGATTCAAAAAGAATTGCAAATTTAAAAAGATTTTACCAAATGTAATACAAAATGTACATTTTTGAAGATTTCAAGGAAAAAGTGTAGAAGCTTCTTTAGAATAAAGAGAATATTTAAAACATTTCAAAAGATTTCCGAAGCTATAAATAAATAATCCGGAAGATTTTACGGCAATTTTTATAATTATGGAGAATTTTTTTAATTTGAGGAAAATTACGAATAATCTTAAAAGATATTTGGAAGCTTTAGAAGTTTATGCAGAACTTTTTTTTTAATTCTAGGAAAAATTCGAATTATTTTAAAAGATACTTAAAATGTTTAAGTTTTTTAAAGATTAAAAAAAAATGTTCTACTCGGTGGGTTTCCTATCACCACTACGTAGCGCGTCCTCA
>CAKNYM010005082.1:0-12569 GCA_932195095.1 Andricus curvator | reverse complement strand
CAATGCCAACTAACGGTATTTCGAAAAAGTCTTGTGAGAGGTTCAGCTACTCGCGCAAACTCAGGAATGAACCTTCTGTACCAGGAGGCCATGCCTACAAACCTACGTAACTGTTTTAGGTTGCGTGGTGCAGGGGTAGAAATCCTGGGCAGATTCGGCTCGTAGAGCGCTCCACTCTCAGTCCCTCTATCTCTCTCTCTCATCCTTCCTTCCTTCCTCGTTGTCGGCTATCATGTCCGCTGGTCAGTGATGAGCCCGGGTTTACAAAACCCAAGTTTCCTCGGAAAACCAGAGAACCGAAGGAATTAATCTTTTTTTTTTTATATAAATTAAAATTTCGTGAGTGCTCTGAGATTTAGGTGCGGCTCTCCCCTCGAAATTAATTTAAGCTGGAAGATAAAAACTGAAACCGCCGGAGCCAGTGGTTCATGATTAGTGACGCGGTCACAAGAACGGTAATTCAAAATCTACCGCGTCACAACTAGTCAACGGCAATGTTTATATAATTTTTTTTTCGAATTAGACTGATTCATAAAAATAAATATATAAAGGTGGTAGTAATTGATGGCCTTTAGTCTTTGTCAAATTCATATAATATATTTAAGAATTGAAGTACAGTCAATGGGTTTCGCTGTGGAACCACAGCCTCATCAGCACTATAACAAATAATGGAGCATGTCATGAATATACGTACATATATGGTCTTTTTCCGATGAAATAAATTCATGATTTACTAATGTTATTTTTAAACATACCGCAATGTGTACTTTTCATGCAAATCAGATATTAGAAATGAGTGGTAATTCTCACATATTTAAGAAGTCAAAAAATGTCTTGAAGTGTTCATAACCTGACTAAATAAGGTTGCCACCTAGAACGGTTTGCGCTGGTTTGACCGATGCAAACGTTTTGAGGCAGGCTGCCGACGAAAGCGCGTAAAGCCGGCGGAACTCTTGAAATGGGTCTACAAAAGTACAAATTTAAATATTGGTAGAAAACATGTTTAACTTTAATTTTGTTTTTTGAAGTTTATCAACAAAATTGAAAAATAAAGTTAAATTTATGTTATTAACGTCAAACGATCTGCCGGCTGAAGTCTGCAAGAAAGGTGGCAACCCCAACACTAAATGTGAAATAGGTATCTGGGGTTATTTTTAAATGTGTACTTAATGGTTTCGAGTTTGATATTTTTACTATTGTTTTTTATTTCACTGTTATAAATTGGTGTACAAAATTGTGTGAGGATGGCGTCCCATGGCAGCGTCAAAGTTGGCGCAAAACGCAAAACGTCACAGCACTAGACATTTCGCCCAATAACAGTGTCTCTGTGGATTACTAGGAGAATGTCACTGGCTGAAATATCTAGTGACTTTATGTTTTGCGCCCAGTTTGACGCTCCCATGTACATATCTCCACTCACACGTGTAGCTGTTGATGTTATTTTGTTTGGGATCGAAGCCAAATATTTGAACAAGTTGTATAAAGGTGAACCAATGAATAGTGTTACTGGTTTTAGTGGTTTATTATCTTTGTGTAATTTTTTTGTCCCATATATCAGTGGTGGTCGACCGTTAGTATTTTGTAAGTGACGATAAGTTCTTTTTTTATCAATTTTTCTTCTATCCATTCTTTAAACATTATGTTAATTTTTTTTTGTATATCTCTATGACAAACTAACGTACCAAACAATAAAAAACCCGACGAAAGATATACAACAAAAGTCAAACATAATAGTTAAAGAATGGTTAGGAAAAAAATTGATAAAAAAAGAACTTATCACTTACGGAGTACTGACGGTCGACCACCACTGATATATACATACATACATAGATTAGCAGTTCGAACTCGAAAGTTCATTGCCTCACTACCCGATTCGGGTAGTGTTTCTAGGTGGATATTTACTACCAATGTGGGCCCACCACACCCACGACGGGCCAACAGCACGCGTATTCCTGAACGGTCACCCATCCAAGTACTAACCGCGCCCAACAATGCTTAACTTCAGTGATCTTACGAGAACTGGTATGTTCAGCGTGGTATCGCCGTTGGCACCACTGATATATGGGACAATAAAATTACACAAAGATAATAAACCACTAAGCCAGTAACATCATTCATTGCATCAACTTTATACAACTGGTCCAAATATTTGGCTTCGATCCTAAACAAAATAACATCTATATCTACACGAGTAATCAAACATAGTTGGGATATTGTAGAAAGAGTAACACTTCACTAACATCGAAAGATACATCGTATATGAATAAGTATATGAAAAATGGAATCTAAGAAATCAATATACCAATTTAAACTATTCACAATTTATTGAAGCAGTTAGTTTCTGTTAGTTAGGTTCCAATGTAGTTTACTATGTAGGCTTTTTCAGTAGGGAATCCCGTTATCCGTGCCCATTCGGGGTACTTAAAATATCTATCCGGGTTTTGTTTGGTCCAATCTGGGACCTGTTCAACACACAATCTCTTTATCCTAGAGGGACACTAAAAATATATATCCTGGTTTTATCCGGTCCTAGCCGGGGTCGCTCAGGTACACAGTTTAGCTGTCTGGGACCAATACGGGGCACTAATGTCATATATACGAGTTTTATCCCATGCTAGCTGGGATCTATTTAACACACAATTTCGGTATCCGGGATACAAATCAATTTCTCTAGGTTTGACCCGCTTGGGCTAAAGTGAGAAAGTTCGTGACAAAATCGTAGAATTTTGGACGAGGGTGACCTAGAGGGATGAATTTTTTTGAGATTTACAGATGAATAACTACAGAATAGAGGAGAAATACGGAGAAGCTGAAAATATATATTTTTTAGCTTGAAAATATAGGTTAAATTTGACATTTTTTGACAAAAAGTTGTATTATTGGATACCATGGGCGCTCAGATATTATATTACATATTGAAACGGTTCAGGATAATTTCATTGAACATATTTATAAAATTTATGTAAGAGAGGGTGAGAAATAAAACATATACGCCACTGAGTGACTTGCAAATTCCTGGGCGAAAGAGTTATATAGGTCACATGCATGGCTGTGTGAAACAGGTGCGGTTGCGTGTGCAACCACTCGCAAAGTGGGGATGTGAGGTCCGCGGCAGCGACACCGCTATCATTACCGAAGAACGACTGGATCTTCAGTCTGCACTGAACGGTTCCAGGGAACACCGCGTTTGGCGTCAGGCTTACGGGCCCGGGAAATCAGAGGGATCCTCAAACAACTTAGCTTGGCGACGAGAAATTAGGATAGATACTAGTAAGTGAAAAACTTTCATGGTTCCAGGGAAGGACTGAGGACGAATTAAAGCCACGGAATCTGATCAATCTAAAGGATTTAAAACCCAAATCGAAATAATTTCAATTTCTTTTAAAGGTATGTACTTTGTGTGTTCTAACCTATCCGTGACATGTCACAGCTAGATCGATCGAAGCGTAGCTAATCGATTCCTTTTCAACCCATTTTCATTTGGGAGCTCATCCAGACTAGTTTAGGATTAATCAAGAACAATCTGATCTACCTTGAATAATCAACGAGTTTGATAATAGGAATTGTAAGAATCCTAGGAATTGGCAAAATTCCCGGGATGAATTTTTGAGATTCTTTCATTCAAACTCATAAGGGCACAAAAAGGTAGATGGATATTTTGATTATCCAGTAAATAATTCGCCGAGGGCTAACAAAGCCTAAAAGAATCATTTGAAAAAAGAAAAATTGAGACGTAAATGAGACGCGATTACGTGTCAGATTTTGCACACCAATTTGCACGACATTGAGTCTCATTTTGTTGTAAAATCACAGTGACTTGAAAAACGTCAGTCTTTCCACAAAGGGAAGGAATGGAAATAATTAGGATGGTCGAAACGCGATGCGACTAAGCAATTTTTAGTCTGAGTGCGTTTTTTAAATGGAAAGTAGGGCTTAATTTACGATCCAAATATAAATAAAAAAGAAAGCAGAATATATAAGAGGTCAAGGTAAAATCAGTCAGACCAAAATAAAAGGGAATAGATTTCGAATTATTGAGAGTATTTTGCATTTCCAATCTCGCTTTTGTGGACCCACTTCCTTAAATAGTAGATATGAAATAACATAAAGAAAAATCGAGATAAACAATGAAAACATTCGAAATAAGTGCCACAGTAGACCTTGGATTCAGAGAGAACTATATATCTAGAGAATTCGTAATAAAGAACTATTTTAAAATTCAAGAACTAAAACTAGAAAAAAGCGAGATTCAATTCAACCTAGATTGGAAACCCGAGATAATTGATAGAGTCTCTTTTTGTATTGTTGTTAATAATAATTTAATTTGTTTCAGATTTATCATCCTTGTAGGATTGGTACCGACGTGTATACTCGGCACCATTTTCCTGACCAGCATAAATTAAAAATCGAACAATCCAATAAAACTCATGATTAGTTTTCATGAGTGGAAAAGTCTAAACAACCCTATTAAAGATCTAAGAAAAAATCTTAAGGGGTAAAAAGTGAATTTGTCTCTGGATCCAGGCGTCAAAGTGAAGTCTTGTTAATAAATGCTCATAGAGAAGCAATTAATGTTCTCAAATAAAGTGCAATAATGTTACAATATGCTACATATATATTCTAATAGTTTTCGTCATGAATGATTTCCACTGATGTAAATTTGACTATTTGTCGTATTAAAAGGTTTTGGGGTCGTCGAATTGGAATACAAAGTAAAAATGTCAAAATCTATAATGGCGGATCCAATATGGCGAACCAACATTGTAAGAACGAGCCGATATGACCCATTGCATTGAAAATCGCTACTTGGGGTTTTTTTAGGTCGTCGATTTCAAATCTAAAGTGAAAATTCAAAAATTGTAATGCCATATTGGATCCTTCATTTTGAATATTGACATTTTAATTCTACATTCGAAATCAGCGACCCGAAAACCCCCCGTACAGTAATTTTCAGTTATATCAGCTTGCTCTTACAATTTTGGTCTGACATATTGAATCCGCCATTTTATATTTTGACATTTTTACTTTGTATCCATATTAGATGACCCCAAAACCCCTTTAATACGACGAATAGTCAAATTTACATTAGTGGAAATCATTCATGACATGAAGGTTTAAAATAGATAATTCAATTGCATTTTTTCACGAACAGGAAATCCTAGGCTGATTTAAAGCCCATATTTGGATTCGGCATGACGAAATCTATTAGAATATATGTGTAATATATGTAATATAATATATGAGCGCCCATGATATCCAATACTACAACTTTTTGTCAAAAAACGTCAAATTTAACCCACATTTTCAAGGTAAAAGAGATATATTTTCAGGTTTTCCGTGTTTTTCCTCTATTCTGTAGTTATTCATCTGTAAATCTGAAAAAATCCATCCCTCTAGGTCGTCCCTGTCAAAAGTTCTACGATTTTGTCACGAACTTTTTCACTTTAGCCCACTGTGTCCTGACAAGGGTCTAGTAGACGTTAATCTAAAATAAAAAATCTGCCCGCTGCGCGCGCAGCTCGCAAGTTTGAGCGCGCCTAGGGCGCGCGATTGTTGGTTCTCGCGCTCGATAATATATTTACCTCGTGCTGCGCGCTCGGTCTCTGTACTTCCCCCATATTTGTGCACAGACCTTATAAAGTTAAAGGACAAAGCATCGCCAACTGTAATTTTGTGATTTTGAATTCTCTTTTGTTAAAGCTCCTTCGGCATTAATGAACACATTCTCATGACGTGTCTCGTGCTTCGCAATCAATTTTTCCCAAAATTCTAACTTTTCTACATTAGGTTCAGCACTATTATATCAAATGTATATTATATTTATTTGCGTACCTCAGCCAGGGATTGCTAATTCAGATATTACAAAGTAAAGTACAAGTTTCATTTATCATGATTACTTTAATATTTTTTTCTTATTTTGCATTAAATTTTTTCCTCAACTACCCTGAAAAATGTATCATTTCAATAAATTTATATTATTAAAATTCATAATATGCATTAGCTTGTGTCGTTTTTCCATATATTTAATATATTTAGTTTTAATGTTATTTTTTACGATTTGAACCGAAAATACGCACCCTAGCATAAAGTGGTTCTAAGAAAAATTTTATCACGAAAGTTCTTAACAAAGGACCACGCACCAAATGTATGGGAAAATGGCTTTCGGCGGATTTGGCTGAAACTTGATAAATATGTAGATTATAAGGGTCTAATGAAAGATCCGGCAAAAAAAATTAAGAAAATGGACAGTTTTTGCGCTGTCCGGAGCTAAGCGCTCAATTTCGTGAAAACAATGAATCCCCATATATGCTGGAAGGGGAGAGAAGACGGCAGAGCACGGTCAGTACCAAATGCGAGTTTGATAATGATCTATGTTGCGCGCATTCCAAAACTGGCGAACGCTAAGCGCTCAAGATTTTAATTTAATAAAATGTCACTGCTATAACGTTGAAAACGGTGCCCCCGGTGAGATCAATATCAAATTAGATTAATATTACAATGATAAACAATGCGCGCTAGTCTAATAGACCGAACGCTAAGCGCTCGAGATGTAGTCTAAAATTCAAAACATGCTTACGTGGGCGCAGATAAGGCGACAACGTCAGGTCGAAACAAAGCGTGGTTATTTTGAAGATGAATATAGCGTGCTTCTTAAAACAGCCAAACGCTAAGCGCTCAAGATTTGAATTTAATAAAACGTAACAGCTTTAACGTTGAAAACGGTGCCCCGGTGATATCAATAGCAAAAGAGGTTAATATCACAATGATATACATCGCGCGCTCGTCTAACAGACCGAACGCTAAGCGCTCAAGATGTAGTTTAAAATTCAAAATATGCTTCCGTGAGCGCAGATAAGGTGCCAATGCTTAGCGTTCGGCCGGTTAGACCTGCGCGTGACGTATATCATTGTAATATTAACCTTATTTGATATTCATCTCACCGGGAGCACCGTTTTCAACGTTATATCAGTGAAGTTTTATCAAATTCAAAACTTGAGCGCTTAGCGTTCGGCTGTTTTTAGAAGCGTATGGTGTATATCTTTGAAATAACGTTGCTTTGTTTCGACCTGACATTGGCACCTTATCTGCGCTCACGGAAGCATGTTTTGAATTTTAGACTACATCTCGAACGCTTAGCGTTCGGTCGGTTAGACTAGCGCGCGGGGTATATTATGATAATGTTAACCTCATTTGATATTGATCTTACCGGGGCACCGTTTTCAACGTTATAGCAGTGACGTTTTATTAAATTCAAATCTTCACGAAATTGAGCGCTTAGCTCCGTATAGCGCAAAAACTGTCCATTTTTCTTAATTTTTTTTGCCGGATCTTTCATTAGGCCCTTATAATCTACATATTTACCAAGTTTCAGCCAAATCCACCGAAAGCCATTTTCCCATACATTTGGTGCGGGGTCCTTTGTTGATCATTTTTGGTTGAACAACTTTTGTCTATTAATTTTTTTTCGTCTCTTGTGTGTTTTTTCCAAAAATTAAATTTTTTTATTTTTAATGCTATTTTTTACGATTAAAACAAAAACTACGCTTCTTTAAAAAAATATCTATGATAAATTTTTATAGCTCCTTTTTGTCTGAACAACTTTTTTTATTCATTTTTTTCATAGCTTGAGTCGTTTGTGCAAAAATTTAATTCTTTTATTTTTTGGAATGATTTAAAGTTTTTAGTTTATTTTTTTATCTTGAATATTCAATTCTTTTAATCTTCGGCTTATAATACCCACAATTAATCCGCTACATTACCCCACAGCACCCACAAATTTTGTCGAAGTTTTTTGTTCCTAAAATGTATCGTAATTTTTCGAAACCTTTAACGGTTTTTTTTTCTTCAAAATCTTGAATATTCAATTCTTCTAATTTCATATGCTTCACAATTGAAATTACTTAACTACAAGAATAGAAACAAGAATAGAAAAAGTTAGTTAGAAACTAACGAACAAACAGCAGAAGAAAAAAACTAATATGCTTTAACTAAGCATTCAAAATATTTAATTTACACATTTTTCCGTTCAATATTAAAGAATTAGGAATTTATAAACTTTAAATTCAAAATTTCCAAAGTGGAGACTTCAAAATTAAACCATGTTTTAATTAGACAAACAAGAATGAATAATTTATAATAAAAAAATATGACTGCAAATGCATAAAAAGTGAATTTCTAAATTCATTCACACTTTCAAAATTATTCTTTTCTTAATTTCTTCATTACCATCAGTTCTCTGGAGAAACATTAAAATTAAGCGTTTTTGCAATTAGAGAAACAAAAGTGAATGTTTACAATTAAAGTGATGACTAAAAGTCTATCAAAAGTGTATTTCGAAGAATCACTTACATGGTCGGATAGATCTATTTTGTCATCTTAACGATATTTTTTTTAAAAAAGCTAATTCATTTCATCAAGTAAAATTTACGAATAAGTTCTACGTTACTTCTTTTTTAATCTTCTTCACATTCATATTCTCCTTCCAATTCTTATTCTTCTTTGCATCATCTTTTAATATATCTGGAGCCAGATAAGAGGGCTCCTTAAGTAGGTGATTTGGGGCAAAATCTGTTCTATTTCCATCGACAACTTTCTGCAGTTCTTGTGCACTGCCAGTGACAGTCGTGACGTCAGTCACTTCAGCGAAGGTGTACACCTGACTTCACGAGTTGTTCACCCCTCGTTATATTCTTAAAATTCGATTGCTTTACATTTCAAATTAAATAAATGTGAAATTGTAAATTTTACTTAAAAATTATGACTTCATTTGTAAATAAAACTTTCCAACTTTATACAATTATCAAATTCGTACTGTCTACTATTACGGAAAATTCCGTAATACTGTGGTCATTGCCTATTCAATATGAAATGTAAAGTTAACCTTACGTAATTTTAAAAGAAGCTTATAATAGACATGATACAAGGTGCCACGGAAAAATGTTATGGGATATGTGGAATTGGATCATCTGAGGATATCCTGTCTTACATCTTTGGAAATATTCGGCAAAATAAAACAAAGAATTTAACCAAATTCAAACATTTCTCCAGCCTGTTTTATAAATAAATATGTATGGTTCTCTTGAATTTTGATTATAACGATTGAAATTACATACATCATTCAAATAAAGTTCAAATTCATTATTTTCACAAAAAATAATGCTGGAGAAATCTCAAGTTGAAAAGATTAAAATTCGACATTTCAAAGCAGAATTGCGTCTTATACATACGTTTAGTACTGAAATTAGTACTTAAATTCAAATACACCGTTACCAAATTAAAGTTCAATTCTCTGAACTATAGCATAATTGTTGTTGTATTTATTTATTTTGCATACTCTCCTAAAGTGTGTAAAAACATTTTTGAATAAAGTGCAAACGCAATTTCTGCAGTATACACCTATATTCAAGAATCATATTAAAAAAGAAATAGATATTAGCTCTAATAAATAAAGGGAGGAAAGGCATACGGAGCCGAGCACCACTTTTCATTTTTTTCGGGAGAGACTACAAACGTGTTCTATATTCAGCAGGACTTTTTAAAAAAAGAGAAGAACGTACTTTCGAGATGTTTTCATGCTCTATCCAAGTATAAAAAGATTGCTTACAAAAACCTATCTAGTTGCGAGTCAATTAATCAAACATTGCTTAAAAAAGTCATTCAAGGAAAAACAGAGTATTAATAGTATATTACATCACAAGTAGGGTTAGGCACGTCTTTACAGCGGAGAGGTCAATGTTCGCAGGACAAGTAGTAAAACCATGACCTTCGGCCATCGTTTTTCCAGTCATCCTGCGAACATTCCATTCTCCGCGTAAAGATGTGTGTAACCCTACGAGTGATGTAATGTATTTTATTCGAAACGACCATGATATGAGCCTGTAGAGTCCCCAGAAAAGTGAGCGTTCGATAGCCCCTTACCGAAATGGTGCGAGAACGTCCTATGAAGTGAATGTTTTTTGATAGTGATGATGATTACTGTCAGAAAATTCTTCTGTTTTATATTTTTGATGTCATGGTTTTGACCAGATAAGTTGCATTAAATAATTTGATGTTAATTTCTCTCAAGCTGGAAGACCTGGGTTCGGATCCCAGCGGAGCTTGAGAGCAATTTTTTTACAATTTAGAAATAATAATCAATATTCAAAAAATTGATTTCAGACCAGTAGACAAAAAACAATCAACATCAAATTATTTAATACAACTTATCTGGTCAAAACCATAACATCAAGAAAATAAGGCATTCGAATGTCGGAAAATGAATCTTCCAAGTATAAGGAATGGCGTCGGAATTCAACTTGTAGAGATTGAAAAGAAATTTATCTCGTCCCTCTGTAGCTTAGTGGGTAAGGGCACGAGACCGGCAATTTGGAAGACTTGGGTTTGGATCCCAGCGGAGCTTGAGAGCAATTTTTTCATAATTTAGAAATAAAAATCAATTTTCAAAAAATTGATTTCACATCAGTAGACAAAAAACAATAAACATCAAAATTTTTAATACAACTTATCTAGTCATAACCATAACATCAAAAATATAAAACATTCGAATGTTGGAAAATGAATCTTAAAAGTATAAAGAATGATGTCGAAAGTCAACTTGTAGGAATTGTGAAAAAATTCATCTTTTCTGTCCGTAGCTTAGTGGGTAAGAGCACCAGACCGGAAATCTGGAAGACCTGGGTTCGGATCTCAGCGAAGCTTGAGAGCAATTTTTTTACAATTTAGAAATAAAAAAAAATATTCAAAATATTGATTTTAGACCAGTAGACAAAAAACAATCAACATCATATTATTTATTCTTCTGTTTTGTTTTCTCCATTTGTCAAATTTCTCTGAGGCCAGCTCATATTTATCCTTTCCATGATTTTGAGTGTACGAAGATTTAAAGTCATAACTGCGACGTACGTGCAGGTAAGGTTTCACGGATTCTATTGTGTTAGATGAAAACATACGATCGATATGGGAGTCAGCTGTTAGGTTTGTGATTTGTAATCTCGTATGGCGGGAAATTTTCAAAGTGGTTCGGTGCAAGGTAGATTCTTGTATATGTATACAAGAATCTACCTTATAGTTAAAAGTTTATCATTAGGACAACCGCAGGATTTCGCTGGGAGCTGGTGCTAATCTGAAAAATTGCACCCGCTCCCAGCGAAATCGCGGTAAAATTTCAGCTGTAACCACGTCTCACGACCGTGAGATAGGTGGTTACAGTCTGCGACTAATTCAATACGACGATCCGGCAAAAGTCTTGTGCACCCTAAGGAAACGGAGCGACCCAAGGACGACCGCCCTCTGCATTTTCCCCGCAAGTGTCTCAGTATTTTGATGACACGCAGGGATGCTTTTCAGGCTATTAACCAGTGAAACCTTGGCACCTCCAAGAGCGCCGCTGATTAAAACGATTAGCTTACCAGAATATTCCGGGTATAACCGTCGCAAGTCCCTTATAAGATCTTTATACCTCTCTTTATTTTCTTTCTCCTTGGCTGTGGCGTTTTTGTCAGCTGGTGCCGAAACTTCGATTACGAACATGGTTCGTTTCTCGAAGTCAAGGAGAACTATGTCAGGCCTCGAGTGCGCAACAGGAACAATTGTCGAGAATATGAAGTTCCAGTATATGCGGCGCTTCTCATTTTCGACAATTGACTCTATTTCCCTAGAAGCGTTTAGCGGAGCGGTATTTCGGTTAATGCCGTAAGAGTGACAGAGATGGTAATAAAGCACTCTTAGTGGCGCATTGTGAATTTGGATGTAGGTCGTTCCCGCATGAGTTGGACAACTAGATAGTATGGTGCCGTAGATGCTCGGGGTGTGCATGACACGCTCTGCAGCTATCATAGGGAATGTCTTGGCTCAAAATGTGGCGACGGTATGCTACAGTGGAAATGACACCGTCTTGACATGTCAAAATGAAACCACCTGTGCCCGACTACAATCCGGGTGATTTAAGGAAAGCAAACGTTAGCTCATACGACATCGACTGATCTTCCACATTTCTGTGGAGGAGTGAGTATTCAAGATGAATAAGATTTGATGCATTTTGCTCACCCCTGAAATTGAAGTCAAGGCCGAGTGTTTCAGCAGCCTCCTCCCATGCTTTGTACAGAAACGCCCCTTTGCCCACTTCTTCGTGTTTCCTGACCATTTTAAGAAGAGGGTCTTGTCCATTTGCGACTATATGTGCTGTACCCAGAATAATCCTGTTGTGAAGACATTCAGGATTCAGTATTACGCTCGTCCTCCGTCCATGGAACTACTCCACATGAATAGAGTACTACTGGGACGGCAAGCATGTTCGTCGCAGATACTTTGTTCCTCGCCGACAGTTCGGAAGACCATATCCGTCGGATGAGACGTTTGTATCTGCATCGGAGAGCATCCTTTACAGATTTCACGTCCTGAATGCGGCTCTGTGGCACGCCCAGGTATGTATAGGTCTCTCCAGCGCCAAGGTGTCGTATAGCGCTTCTGTCGACGAACTCAGGATCTTCCGGGATGCCATTAAGTTTTCCTTTCTTCAAATTAACCTTGGCGCATTTCTCTAACCCGAACTCCATTCCAATCTCTTGAGC
>CAKNYM010005079.1:0-20342 GCA_932195095.1 Andricus curvator | reverse complement strand
AAAAACCATGTTTTTTTAAAAAAAATCGTATACAGTTTTTGACAGTTAAATTTTTCAAAAAATCTGATCACAAATTCTGAAAGTTTATTAAATTTTACGTCGGAAACGCTTATTTTCATATTTTCCACAATTCATTTTCATAGAAAATACAAGCGTTGAAATCCGTTGTGAAAATTTGTCCAGTTGGGACTTAATGGGTTAACACGTGCTTATAGGCCAGTGGAATTAGACATAAAAACTGATTTAATTAACAAAAATTCCGAAGGTCTTCAAAAAAATTGTATAGTTGTTTTTTTATATGTTAAACATAAAATAAAATTTTGCAAAACGTGATCGGATCGGCAATTTGTTTAAAAAAATTAATTTGCAAAATTCCCTCCCCCCCCATTGCTCCAAGAAAATTCAAAACATGTTGCAAACTTGAATGAGTAACTATAAACTCAGTTTCTATCCTGTATTCCTGTATTATATTTGTAAAACGTTCGTGATGCGGCAACATTATTAATTATAAACAAATTATTATTTTGTTTATCACTCTCCAGCGAAAATACCGAAGGTTTTGCACAATATTGTTTCTGCTTTTTTCCATTGAGAAGAGACTATTGTATGATTTGCAAAACTAACAACATAACGCAAATTATCGTTTTTTAAATTATTGCTAAATTTGTTGCAATTCGACTCCTAACATTTCAGCGAAATTCAGCCGGCAATAATATTAAAATTGCAATTAAACAAATTAGTTATGTACTTTTGTAAACTAGCGAAAAATTACAAACATTTTGCAAATCGTACGGAGTGATAAACAACTTATTACCAACGTCATATTACATTTGCAAACTGTTTACAACTTGGCAACATTATTGAAAGTGAACAAATTATTATTTTGTTTCTCACTACCCAGCGAAAATACTGGAAGTTTTGCAAAATGTTGTTTCTGGTTCTTTCCATTGAGAAGAGACTATTATATGACCAGCAAAACTGTATGCATAACTCAAATCATCGTTTTTTAAATTGATGTTGCATTTTTTTCAATTCGACTCATAAAATTCCTGCGAGAATTGCAAATGTTGCGTTTTTGGGTAGCAAATGTTGGAAATCTCGAAATCTAAAAGATATTAAATTTGCAAAATGTTGCACGACCGAAAAAAATATAAAAATTGCAATTACAAATATCGATATGGGTGCTATGCCATAATTAAGTGCTAATTTTGTGCTAATTCAAGCTGCAGAAAAAAATTTTGTGCACGGTAATTTTGGTCAAAAACATGTAGTAATGCTAGCTCTAGCTGAAGCGACAACTCCATTATGCGAAACTCGAAAACTATTAGTAGTATCAAATTCACCTTTGCGCAGGAATTTAGTGCTAATTAAGTGCTCTGGATTCGTGCTATGTACAAAATCCAGGCACTTTTTTTTACCAAAAACGTGTACCTATGCTGGCTTTAGGTGACTCTGGTATGTGAAACTCGGCTTCTAAAAAAAACCTTGTAAAACATTAGATCAGAAAGAAAAGTCTTACAGAAAAACCATTTCCGAAACAGTCAGTAACTGCCGTGATTCTAAGGCCTTCTGGGCTGCTATTAACAAATTCAAACCTAGACTCAATGCTATGAACTCCATAAGTTTAGACGAATGGGGCGAGTATCTAAGACGTCTCTTCCCCCCTCGGGCTGTTTACTCAAACTTCACACTCACTGAAACAAGACACCCTCTCCTGGACAATCTGATCACGGGCGAGGAACTGACCTCCGTCCTAAAAAAATGCAAATCAGGCAAATCTCCAGGACTAGATGGATTAAACTACGAATTTCTTAAAAATCTTCCAAGTAATTGGATGAGGTACCTCACCAACTGGTTTAATAAAATAATTAGGGAGGGGGAGGTTCCTCGGGCGTGGTCGGAGTTGCACGCAACTATGATACATAAGAAAGGTGACGCAAAAGATCCATCTATTTACAGATGCATCTCGTTGGTAAATTGTGTAGCCAAGACATTCACCCAAATACTAAACGACAGACTGACGAAATGGGTCAACGAAACCGGTGCACTCCCAGAATCTCAATCAGGTTTTCGAAAAGGAAGGGGATGCATTGATAACATTTTTATCTTAAATGCAGTATCCCAAATATATTTGAGTCAACCGAAAAGAAAGGCTTACGTCTTGTTCGTACATTTCGTCAACGCCTTCCCTTCTGTGAAACACAGCCTACTATGGGAGAAACTAAAGCGAATCGGGATTAGCGGCAGGTTTATAAAGATCTGTAAAAGTTTCTATGATTATGCATCTCTTTCAGTTCGCACTCCTCAGGGCTTTCCAAAGCAGTTGACATTACGGAAGGAGTCCTTCAGGGAGAGACCTTAAGCCTGCTATTTTTTGCACTATTCCTGAACGACTTTGAGGTCTTTTTTAGAGAGAATGGGCTTGAGAGCATCCCAGTGGATTCGAGGCACGACATCTTATGCACCGCATATGCCGACCATTTGGCGATTTTCGCATCTTCCCCTATCGATCTTGCAAGGAAAATCAAATGCCTGGAAGCATATTGTACTATCAACGGTCTCTCAATTAATAAGAAAAAAACGAAGGTCCTCATTTTTCACAAGGGTAAACTTCAAGAAAGAATTAACACGTTTTATTGTGAAAATGAGAAGTTAGAAATTGTTAAAGTCTTCTGCTACCTTGGTATCCCGTTTTCCAGCTCCGGCCTATTTTTAGACTCTCTCAAGAACATTAAACAATCGGTTCAAAATGCAGTGAACTCAGTTATGAAAATTATCTGGAGCGCTCGATCGGACTCATGGGAGGTTAAGGAAAAACTTTTTCGTTCGCTCGTAACAAGTATTCTTTTTTATGGTATCGAAATTTGGGGATTGCGTCACTTGGCCGACATAGACACAATTCAGGCTGCATTTTATAAGAGATTACTTTCCCTTCCCACCTCCTGTCCTAACTATGCGATGATATTGGAAGTGGGTGCTGCGCCTCTATCTAGTGAAGTTTTTAAGAAATCAATTAATTCGCTCGAAAAGCTGCAAAACATGGATGATAGTCGATTTCCAAAAATTTGTTTTAACAGACTCGAGGAACTCTCTAAAAAAGATGATACATTAGTTAAGTACAATTGGCTTCTGCAAATTAAACAAATTCTCCAGCTGGTTTATACAGATAGAGAGGGCCCAGTTCACACTTCTTAAGAACCTGCGAACATAATCGAAAAAAAGATCGGGCATGTGGAGAAATATATAGAAATATGTAAAATCAACGACAAAAATAGGATAACCGAGTCAAGCAGTCTCCAGGTTCGTCCTCAGTTAAAGCTTGAGAACGGACGCCAAGCATACTTGAATAATAAATTACCTATGTATAAAGTTAAAGTCATGGCTCACTGTAGACTCATGAGTTCCATAAACGGTGGAATAATTGTCAACAAAAAACGGATTACTTTAAAACCCGGAGAATACTGTAATATATGTTGACAGCCTAAATCCGAAAATTTATTTCACGTCTTGTTAGAATGTAGTGCAGATAGGGAAGCGAGAAAATCTTTATTGGTAGAAGCGTTAACTAACGACACCGATCTTGTCGAATACATGTTAAATATTTTGAACGCTGAATCTAAAGAAAGTGTTAACAAGCTTTAAGAATTCTTTTCCAAAGTTTCTGAAATTCTCGCGTTTTTATAAAAAATCTTACAAATCTATGTACTGCTTTGATCTGTTAGCACCTACTCTACTCACACCGACGAAACCTGTGTAATTTCCTCAGATATATCAACGGTACGACTCTCATTTGTAAGGCTGTTTGGCCTAAGACAAATTAATAAATATATATTAGTGGTATCGAATTCTACTTAGCGCAGGAATTTAGTGCTCATTTAGTGCTCATATACGCCGCAAAAACTAAATTTTGTGCCCGGTAATTTTAGTTAAAAACCTGTAGTATCTAATGCTAACTTCAGCTGAAGCCACAACTCAGCATACACTCACATTTTGGTAATTTGAATGTTTGAAAACTTGAAGCACGTATTAGTTGTCTTGAAATAATAATAAACGTAAAATAATTTTCATAGAAGTTCTAGATATCACTCGGTCCTTTGAAAACATAGAATCGCACATGGGGATTATTCAATTCAACGATGTCAATATTCTTCAACTTGAAAGAAATCTGAAAAAGAGAGAACTCATGGAGCAACTCATGGAGTAACAAGATTTTTTTCATCATTAATTGATGGGACATTCCAGTATTTTTTCCTTATAATACGAACCTGCAGGCGAAAATGTTCTATCTTCTCGCGTTCTCCATACAAACAGGTTTAAAAAGCAAAAATGTCCTTATGTTTTTTTACGTTCTTGCGCGTAAGCAATATGGTTTTCTCATTTTTTTATGTGATATTG
Organism: Andricus curvator; assembly: GCA_932195095.1. Lineage (NCBI taxonomy): Eukaryota > Metazoa > Arthropoda > Insecta > Hymenoptera > Cynipidae > Andricus > Andricus curvator. Next base: position 15,947 of record CAKNYM010005079.1, on the reverse strand, counting down.
AACATTAAATCTTGAACAGCTCCGAAAATATTGATACTACGAAAAGATAATGTCAGTTTCAGAATCAGTGCCAAAAAATACATAAATAAATGCCATTAAAGTCAAATAAACACGAATTTTATAAGTTTTTGTGACGTAGTGTAATATAATATAAATTATTAATGATACAAATATTTGTTAAAATCCGCCCGCTGCATGGGCGCGCTTCTTTTAGGTCTCGCGCTTTGCGCTCGGTCTTTGTCCTTCCGTCGCGTTTGTGCATAAACCGTTTAAAGTTACAGATCAAACCATTAGGATTTGTAATTTGGTGATTGTGCCCGGAACTTCTGTTTTAAGTGGAAGTATTCGCCGTTAAGCATTTCATTGTACCTAGTTTGTGTCGTTTTTCCTTAAATTCAAATTTGTGATTTTTAATGTAATTTTTTGCCATTAAAACGCAAATTACGTGTCTTATCATAAAATGATTCAAGCACATTTTTAGATGTTATTTAGGCAAAAAATGTAGCATTAAACATTTTATTTTAGCTTGTGTCTTTATTCAACGAATTCAAATCTTTATTTTTAATGTTATTTTTCACAATCAAAAGAAAACCAACGGGTCTGAGGATAATTTGTAGACCTTTTTAAAACGAGAAATTTTGATTCTTAACATTTTTTGCGTATCTCGTATAGTTTTGCTGGAAAATAGAATTGCATATTTCTCAAAATGCATTTTCGGCAGATAAAACAAGAACCGTGGGTCAAAATTGGCTTTCTAATGAACTCGTCCTTTCCTTTTCCTTTTAGGCCTTCAAAAAGTATGCTAAAGCGCAATCCAATCAGATAATTCCTTCGAAAGTAATCGTGCTTAATCCAAAACGTTTAACTCATGAAAACTTTTCAAGAATCACGAATCTATCATTAATTTTTAATCTTAACCCCCCTGAGTCCCTTTTATGGTTACAAAAAAAATACCGTATGCCAGTGCAATAAGGATTTTGCATAATATTTCTTTTAATTATTATTTTTTCTCATTTTTCTCATAGATGCTAATGAATAAATAAATTACAAGATTTTATGTATTTATTAATTAATTTTTTATTGTTCAAATAGATTTGTTTACGTGAACAATTTTATTTCCATATAATATCGCGAATTACGGGTATTTTATGAATGCCATGGTCTATTTAATAAACTTGGAGAGTGAATATTTTTATTTCAATTGTTTGTTTACCGCTTAAAGAATTTATTTTTGTTTGAATCCAACTTTTTAACGCAAAAAGCTAGACAATCGGTGAATTGAAGAAAATGAAGTTGTTTCAACCGTTTCGGCACACAATGGTGGCATTTCTACAAAATTTCTTTCTTATTGTTTAAACAATATGTACTCATTAAAACGAGGTATTATGTTATAATCGCGAGTTATTGGCAGTTTCTGAATTCTTTGACTTAATTAATAATTGTGAACATCTACCTCTGAACATACTTGAAATGTTCATTTATTCTTATTTATAAATATACAGAAATGGGTGTTCACATTTTATTAGCTATGACATATTATTAAGTAAATGCTATTAATTTGCGATATTAAAAGATAATCATTCTATAAACAAGTAAAAATTGTTTTAAGAATTATCTGAGAGTTAAAAAATCCATGAAGTAGGCGAAAGTAATGGAACTTATTAAAAATGAATTCAAAATGAATTACAAATTTTAATCATGTTCCGATTACCTTATCAAAATTATAAAAAAAAAAAATTATTCACTTTAAAAAAATTGTCATGCAATTCCTGAATTGCATATTGTTACTCGGTTTTTTCAAATTTTTCCTCTTTTTCTACACCGGCAGTTACTTTATTGCTTTCGAAAACTTTTTTAAAGAAGTGAGAAACCTTCAAAAAACCTCAAAAATTATATATAATGCAATGGATCGTAGTATTCGTCCCACATTACGTTATCCAATAAAAAAAAACAGTAAATCCGTTACAAACTATATGGAACCCTTCAATAGTAAGAGAAAATCTTTTTGCAACACCTTGAAAATTCAATCAGGGGAATAACTTAAAAAAATATAAGTTTGTTTATCATTATCAATGTTTAAAATTTTCAATTGATATCAAAATATCAATGTTAAATTATCAATATATCAAAATAAGTAATAAACAGTTTGCAAATCTCATATGATGTTAGTACTAAGTTAATTATCACTCAGTACGATTTGCGAAATGTTTGTATTTTTTGGCTAGTTTAACAAAGTACCTAATTTGTTTAGTTGCAATTTAGTTGCGATTCTTGGTTCTAGGGAATCGATTCCATTAATCGATTCTTCGTCGGAATCGACATCGATTCCGATCACAGAGTTGAGAGAAAATAAATTTTCGTTTTCCTAAAGGTTATCTGTGATTGGTTACTGGCGTGTTTCGGTTATTTCATTGAAGGTCCTTTTCGTTGGGCGGATTCCTGCCTTCGTATCGACTTTCTCACTTTTCAAATGGGGCGTCGGATAAGATTGTCTCTGTCTTCCTAAACTTGCGTTGCGTCAGTTGCGTCATGCTTTTGTCTGCTTTTGTCAGCTTTTGTCGTGTATCATCAATCGTGTGGATCGCGTACAGCTTTGTTTTTTGCGTGAGCAAATTTCTCTTTGATTTGGAATAAGAATGGTTCCTCCAAGTGAAGTTTGGCAATATTTCATTAAAACCGATAAAAAAGTGCGGTGTTCAAACTGTCAGTTGGAATTGAGTTACTGTAACAGTACTACCCACCTTACCCACATTATTCGCCGGCGCGAATTATGTTTTTCAAAGGGTCAATACATTCCAGGCTAAGGACTGACAGCATTTCTTATTATGCTGGTGTGTTTAAAAAATGTTGGGGAACATGTATTGTCAATTATACCTAACAATATCATTAAAATTAAATTCCCATAAAAATTCATTGAAGAGCTATTTATTCCACTTCGAGTCATGTACTGAAAATAGATATTGCTATATATTGCTATTGCTATATAGCTATGATAAGATTCGCAGCCGTTTGTTGTTCGCGTAGTTTGAGAAAATTCAGCTCACAGCTGAGGTGGATAATTTGAATCTTTCTTTATGTAAGTGTCTAAAATATAGTCGCAAAATTTTGCAACTCTTTCTTCTAATGGCTGAATAGCCATATCTTCAACATGTTGCAATGTTGAAATTGATCAAAATTAAATTAAAATTGTGGTTGTGTTTTGACTGAATGAAACAAGATCAGTTTGTAACACATAATATATAGACATTTATTTTCATGTTACAAGAGGACAAGTTCGCGCTACGGAGGTTGAAAAGTATCTGTCTGTTTTGGCGAGTCGCTCGGTATTCGGGGCTGATGAGACGTACAGAATGGGTGTCGACAATTAGTACAAAGTAGTTTTCTAATTGGTTAAAGACAAGATTGGAAGGATCGTCGAAGTCTATTGGCTAAAATTCGGAAAACCCGAAGACAATGTGTTGGCTCCACTCAGGTTTGTCGGAGGGTTGACTACCGTAAAACAATTAAGGAAGGTCAGAGATCTAATCCTTAGCAATGAACAGAGCATCACGTCTGAGCAATAAATATATAAAATACGGAATTTTGAAAAGGCTTACAGATGTAGTTTAGGATTGAGTTATAAAGAGGCGACAAAAATTGAAAATATACAATCAGTTAAACTAAAGGTCTATTCGAATCTCTGCAGTTGATGAACATCTGCTTAGTTATAAATTTTAGAGCCTTAGAAGAAACCAAGGTTATTTCTGCAATTTACAAAATTTTGAGACTTGAATTTTGACTGATTAAAAAGCCCTTCTTAAGATTGGGATACAAATGCGTAGTAAATTTAACGAAATACAATAAACTCGTTTGAACATGACAAACTATGGTGAATAGATCAAATATTCAATTTGTTTGGTTAAAAATAAAGATAAAATTAATTGTTACGTCGTAACACATTCCAACTATTTTTATTTCATCATAGAGGAATAACTTTTAAGAAGATAAATACGACGATTCTCTTAAAAACGATGGTGCTGGATACATTCTCATTAATATTGGTCTTTTATCGTTTATTTCTATTTCGTGTTCGTTTACAGATATTCGACCTGGTTTTTTTTTTTTGAAAAAACATTTTTATAACGCTGGAAAAACGTGTAGAATCTTTCTTTTTCATTTTGATCTAACAGTGTGCACCGTGCTACCTTTTCATTAATTTCGTCATCACGTAATGCAAATTGATTTTGAACATCGTCGTAATTTTCCATATTATTTATTTCTCTTACAACATTTGGATGGCTTTCTTGTGCTACAAAAAATTTTCCTAAACAACTCAAATACTTCTCCTTTTGAGAATTCTCGGGGTCAAATATTAATCTTAATCGCTTTGGATCTTCGTCCATTAATTAAACTTTTGTCGTTTTATCTTTATCTTTTAATTCAATAGTATTCTCTTCAAAATCAATCTTACATGTCAATATTTTTGATAAATCAACCCCAATAATGCATTCTTTATTCAATCTAGGAACAATAAAAAATACGTAGGCACCATCCCAGTTGCCCATTTTTAAATTTGCATATACTTGAAGCTTCAATTTCACAGGTTTCGTCCCGGGTGCACCACTATACTTCTTCCTACTATAGGTAACAATTCGCACTTTCTAAATCCTTCGATATTATTTTCGTAAAATGTTTTAGAGATACATGTAACTTCGCTGCCCGTATCTATCAAGGCTTTCGTTTTTACATTTTGTATTGTTAGATGCATTATTGGACATTTATCTAGAGTCCTAACTATTTCATTATCTTCATTTTATAATAAATCACCGCGCTTGTCTAGCTGAAGAGGTTTTTTAAAATCATTTGGCCCCGGATCTGCCTCTATCGGGTTATTTTGTACCAAATCGAGGCTTGAGCATTTCCCGAGTCATCGTGACTATTTGAAAAATCATCATTTTCAATAATTTGTTTTAAACAGCTATAGTTTGTTTATTACCATATTTATTACATGGTATTGCATTCGCCCCACTAATTTTGCTTACATTATTTCTATCATTTCGCTGTTCGCTTTGGTCATTTGTAGAGCTCACATTTGGCTGCTGTTATTTTCTCGCTTATAAATTCCATTTTCTACGGTACCACTTAAAGGCATCTGATTATTATTATTATGAGAATTATTCGCATTTGCGTAATTAGGACCACTCGGCCACTGACCCTGGTTATGTTGATAATTGCGAGGTTGATCAGCGAACGCATCATAATTTGAATCTCGATTATCTATAGTTCGATGTTGACGATTTTCATATCCGTTCTGTCGATTTTCAAACCCTTGATTTCTTTCATCATATCATCCCCGATTGTAATAGCTCTGATTTCGATCATCGTCACTATCTCGACCATCATAATCGCGGCTATAATTTCTATCTGACTGATTATTTCCGTGCATAGGTCCATAATTTTCGAAATTTGATTTTCGCTGATCGCACTCAAAATTTTTTTTTATCTTCATATTCTCGCGGATAATTCCTCTTTCGTATTTGTGTTTCTCATAATTAATTCCGTTTGGATTTTATAGTAAAATGTCTCGCTAAACGTTTTACTATTTCGATTTCAGAGAGTGGTGGAATTAGATCTTTCGCGTTATTTGTCATTCTGGTCGCATATTCTGACCCTGAGAGTTTCCCCGGTAAATAATGACCGTATTGCAAATCTTTTCGGATTTCAAATCTTACGTCATCGTTCCAAAATTTCTTAATGAATTTTTCTCGGAAATATTGTTTATCATAAGTTGTGTCTTCCCGTATCATATTCTACCATTCTTCGGCCCTACCTTCCAAACATGATTGAATAACAAATTGAAAGTTATTTTTCCTAACGTCGGTCGCTGTTATGTATAACTCGAAATCTTTCAAAAATCACATCGGACGCTGGCCTTCCCTAGCAGACAATTTCGCAACTGGCTAGTTTTTTAGGCAAGGCGTTTTAGTATTGCTCGGCCCTGTATTTCTATCTACGCGTGTTTCTAGATTAAATTGCTGTTCCTTTATATCCTGTAATCGCTTCCTATTTTGCATATTTGTAACGAGTAGTTCCGCTTGATTTTCATGATTTTCTTCTTTTTCTCTGTTAATGAATTAACTTTTGTTTCATCGTCAGTTATACTTCCTTCGAAATATTTACCCTGAGCCTCGCACCTTTCATTCAGACTGCTAACTTTTCTGCCAATTCTTTCAGTTAAATTATTTGCAAAAAAGCCTATTCGGTCGTGAACCTCCGTGAGTTCTCGGCTATGATTTTCCTGGCTTTCCTTAACATAGTCGTATACTTTATTTTGACTAGTAAATGTTTCGTTAACCCTCGCTTGTAGGTTAATCATACCGCCCATGATAATGTTAAGTCTTTCTTCCTCGGAGTAAGGTTCATTATTTCGTGGATTGTTTTCCGCAGTTGTAATTTTCGCAGCATTTACATTTGAGTTATCAACATCTGTCGGGAGATAAGTTATTTCGTCGGTAATGTTGACCTTAGATCCACCAGGATTTTCTGCATTATTTAGTGCAGGCGGATCATTATTTATTTGAGATCTTTCACCATCGGACCCATCTGTAAATTCGTCGATCAATACTTTTTTGTTATTTTCCAACGCCGAGTATGACAATTTAATTTCTTTATTCCCTTTCTTTTGAGGATTGTTTTTGATTTGTGTTTTATCAGCCATTTTTGCTAACGATTTCTATTTATCTAACAAAAATTTAATTCTTGAACTTTAAAGTTCAGTATAAATTTCTCAAAAGCTAGGTTTGAATTAAATTATTAATTCGCATTAAGAGCTTTTATTCGTGTTTAATTAGAAGTATAAGCTTGATAGTTTATTTCGTCTTGTTTCTACGATAGAATTGAAATTCAGTGTTGAAAGTTTATTATCCTTATTCAGGAAGTTAATCGATTCTATTCGTGTCTCAATAGGATCGCTTAGCGTTGCTAATTTATTATCCCATTCAAGAAAGTTAACGGGTTTCATTCATATCGCAATAATATTAATAAAATTTGATTTCAATCTATTATGATTTTATGACCCCTCTGCGGTCAAGTACAATGGTCCTGTAATAGCGACGACTCGAGAAATCACGCAATGTTTGGCATATATTTCGCGCTATCGATCGAAGAAAATTCGCAATTGTCTTTTCTTTCAAGAACTTCTGTGTCCCACCCGAGGTACCAGCTGTAACATTATTTAGCTTTTAGATAATTTAACTTTACCAAATCTTGATTTTTAATTTTACTTTGTTGATTGGTTCTAAATTCAACTGTATCGCTAAATCTTGGTTGTAGAAATATATCTATAACAGTTTGATTTTTCGACTGGTTTACTTTTATCCGTTCAGGAAATTGGTCCAGAATATATACATCGGCACCAATCCTGATAGAGCGTTAAACCTGAAAGAAAATATTTTATTAGCGACCACAATTAAGATTCAAACTCTAAGTAATTTCACGTTATAAAAGATGAGATGTGAGCCCACAAAAGCAAAGATCGAATTGCTTTTACATTTCCGTGATCGATTAACTCCGATTTTTCGTACCGCAATTATGGATCGAATTTATCTTATTTTTCAATTGATTGATTCAGATCAAAGTTTATCTCTCTTTATTCTATTTTACGTTAGAATACGCATTTGATTATTTTGCGGCCCGAATTTCGATAAATGAAACTCGATTTCGTGCAAAGCTGAGTGCAATGTTTGCTACAGTACGAAATTTCGTCTCATTTTCCTAGCTTTTGAATCTTGTAAAAAGAATTCTCCTCAGGTCTTATATTATGCCTTTAAATTGTCTCTTTATGCTTTGTTGAAAATACAATATGGTTGTCTTGATTTTCTCAAACATTTCTCGAAGAGTAAATGTTGACTAACTCCTTTTCACATTAGTGTCGCATTGTTTAAAACTAATTCAGAGCATTGGCAACGTGATCCTTGATCTCCCGTATGTTGACGGGTTGAAGAAGGATCTTTTATTGTCACTCAGAATTCGCTAACCTCAACCTGTCACGGATTAGGGAAGAGCGTAAAAAGAACACACCTTCAAATTAATTAACCAATGAGAGAGTAAATTTCTCCTTTTGTTAGGGTCGAATTAAAATCCTCTAAGCCTTCCAGTTGTTCCTGAAAGCATTCGTAGTCCCTATACCTAGAATATCTCAATTTGAAGATTCGGCGAACAAATTTCTACGATAGCGGTCCCTTTGCCGCGGGTCTGTTCATCCCCTCTTTTCGAGTGGTTTCGCACGCAATCACTCTAGTTTCACGTAACTCGGGTCCATATCATCTCACATGCGGCAAGTCTCTCTGCGGCAAGTCACACCTGCGGCATCTCTACCTAGCGGCATCTCTCACCAGTGGAAAGGGGACCAATATTATTCCTGTGGCTAGTCACAGGGGTGCCTTCCCGCCCCCACGAGACGTTGGAAAAGGGGTAGGGGTTTGACCAACATTATTTCTTTGGCCAGTCACAGAGGTGCGGTGAAAGATGCCGCAAAAATGTCACTTCTACTGTGAAAAATGCCCCGCGGGAGAGAAGCCGCTAGATAGAGATGCCGCAGTTGTGACATGCCGCAGAGAGACTTGCCGCATGTGAGATGATGTGTCCCCCGTAACTCATGCAAGTGACATATCTTATCCTTTCGCATAGGAATTCGCGAGGCTTGTTCAGTGGCGTATCGGCTCAAATTTTCTCCCGCTCTAGTTAAATTTTATAAATATGATTAATGAGATTATACTGAACCGTTTCAAACTGTAGGTCCCCTTCCCACCACCAAGAAAGTGTGTGGGGGTGTGTGTAAAGGAATAGGTAAGGGAAACAAGAAAAATGTAAACCCTGAGGGGGCACATTAAAAGCTTCCATTCCAAGTACGTTTTTCAATTTATTCTACCATGTTCTACCAGTTCAAAAAATCTCAAAAAATTCATAATAAATACTTGATACGTAAGCAAACTGTGTGCATTTTTTCGGGAAATTAGGGAGGGAATCTAGGATAAGTGGGGTGCAGGGAAATGAGGGGAGGGGAACTAGTGAAAGTGAGAAGGAAATGTGGGGTGGGGAAGTAGGGGAAATTTAGAAATGGTTAGTAGGGTACCAAGGGTTTCTGCTGAATATGGTTACAATAATTAAAAAGCAGTCGCGGACTGATGGTCCCGAAGGAATAACGACTAGGCGGAGGCGCAACAACCATGCCGAAAGACGAATGGCACCTGGGTGAGGTGTCTTAAACGGTGACTCTGGGATACCGGGCGACCTCTCAGAGTATGCAGCCTTATCCTTGCACGCGGGGCTCTACAAGGACGGACGAACCCTTTCCCTAGCTGCTCGTGGGAACAACAATGACACCACCAAACCACCAAAAAGTTGCAGATGCCGTTCAAAACGATTGAACGCGCAGAGCACCCGGCGATGGGTCGGCAAGCAGTGCCGATCACCCTAGAGTTCGGGGTGCTGAAAATAATCTACATGGAAACACGACAACGAAACGTCGAAACGCCCACACTGAATGGACTAATAAATTCAAGGATGACTTGCTAGACTGCTACGATGCCAGCATTATCCCTGTTCGTCAAGGCTTTATGGTGGGTATGTTCACTTTCTGGCGCCAGGAACATTCAGAACTTCAGCACGTTTCACATCAGTCTTTGCGAAATCAACCCGACTACCTCCGGAAAATTGATACGTACGCGGAGCGCTTCCTCATTCGCTGCCTGAACAAGCTGCAGGCGAAGATGAGGAAGCGACTCTAAGACCAACCGCACAAAGCAGGCACTTTCTAAGAGATGATAGTGATTTCAGGACAAGGAGGAACATTGACATGCAGGTTGCCCCTAAGCCCCAAGATCTGGTTGACATGAACTGAACAAGAAGGTTGGATGGGGAAGACTGAATGCGTATGTGATTGACTACATAACATCTGGTAGACCGTTCATGAAAGGGTTCGAAAGTTTAATCAAGAACTGAGGATCTTCAATCACACACTGAACAAGTCAAAGCTGCTGACAATCAAGCAGCATATTACTGACAAAATACGAGTGTTATCTGACGCAAGGAGGAAAATACAGAAGAGGGAGAAATGGATCAGGAAGAATCAACAGTTCCTCGCTGACCCATCGCGCCTCTTCAGCGAGCACCCTGTTTCAGTCAAAAATCCAGCCAAGCCCAACGAGGGAGAGACTTTTTGGAGAGAGGTATACAAGATCCCGAAAACAGTGGAGTTGAAAGAAGATACTGATAATATCATCCGCTTCAAGGAGTTTTGCGACAACCTCATAACATCTGAGGAGAAATCCATCAATCACTGCCGCAGAGGTAAAAAAAGCACTTAGAGGCACAAAGAACTTTTCCGCTGCAGGACCAGATTGTATCAAGGACTTCTGGTGGAAAAAGTTTACTTCTACACAGCAACATTTGGCCTGAATATTCACCTCATATTTGAAGGCAACTTGTCCAACTCAGAGAATTACAGGCCAATAACTTGTTTGAACACACTGTATAAGATTTTTACTGCTGTCCTAAGCAACAGGATTGTCCGAAGAATTGAGCATGTGTGGCGAGAGATGTACGATCAACGTGGCTCGGAAAAAGGTGTAGCAGACTGTCGAGAGAACCTGCTAATTGACAGGTATGTCTGTAAAGACGCTGCAGCCCATCAGCGCGTTCTGTCAATGGCCCGGATAGACTACAGAAAAGCTCTCGAATCGATCTCTCACAGACTTATCATCTGTCTGTTGGAAAGCTTCAAGGTGCATCCAAACATAGTGAGATGCATAGAAAGATTGATGCCCCTTTGGAAAACTAGATTTACTATCTCATCTGGAAATTATCATGCAACAACGAAAAACGTCACCTTCCAGAGTTGCGTCTTTCAGGGCGATACCATGAGCCCTCTGCTTTTTTGCATCACACGTCTGCCTCTATCTCTCGCACTACCCAATTCTTCTGGATACCTCTGTGGTGACACTAATAATCGCGAGCATAAGGTCACTCATGTATTTTATATGGATGACCTGAAGATCTTTGCCTCTGGTAAAAGCAAACTTCAAACTGCTATAAATATCGTCGAAAAGTACACAGGAGAGATTGAGATGGACTTTGGATTGGACAAGTGTGCCAAAATTCATCTGAAGGAAGTAAAGATTACTGGAATTCCCAAGGAATCTTCTTTGACAGATATGGTCTTCCAATCTGTCGGCGTTGAACAAGGTATCTGTGACTGACATGCTTGCCGTGTCGGTACTACTCTTCTCGTTTGGGTTGGTTTAATGGACGAAGAACGAGCTTACGGCCCTTGATATCACCACACGTAAGATCATGCATATGCATAAAAGCTTGCATTTCAATACGTCTGTTCCGCGATTATACATCTCACGCCGTCAAGGCGGACGCGGACTTCTGAATCTCCAGTATCTTCATAACCGAATTCTTCTAAATACAGCTTACATCGTTGCAAATGGCAGAGATCCTCTCCTAAAAATGGTCAGGAACCACGAGATGATTGGCAAAGAAGCATTCCTTTACAAAGCCGCGGGGCAAGCGGCCGAGACCCTTGGCCTGAATTTTCACATCAGAAGTGAGGAAAGTGCGTTACTCCATCTAGATGCTTCAATTCTAAAAGCAGAAGTAAAAAAAGCAGAGGTTGTAAAATTTCACCAACAGCCACATGACAAGAAAATGCGCGGAAACTTGCATAGAAATGTAAAAAAACAGTCCTTGTTGAAGGAGAAAGTTTTGCTTTCCTATGATCATCAGGGCTTAACTAAGGTAAAGAGTGTTTCATTTCCGCATGCCAGGATGGTGATATTTCCAACTTAGTATACCGTGCCGCATTTTATGTCAAGAAGTTCCCAGCAATAGGTGCTGAGCGTGTCATGCACACGCTGAGTACCTAGAACACATACTATCGGGGTGTTCCACCCACGCGAGAAGGACGTATATATACAGACATAATGCGGCCCTAGAAGTGCTTTATTACCATCTTTGTCGCTCTTAAGGTGTTGGCCGCGAGCCTGCCCTGCCGAACGCTCCGAGGGAGATGAAGTCAATTGTCCAAGACGAGAAGTGCCAAATTTTCTGGAACTACGGTTTTGGGAGAGCAGTCTCCGTTGCATACTTGAGGCCTGACATCGTTCTCCAAGACTTCGAGTATCAATACCTTAAAAGGGAGCTGCAACGACTGTACCCAAAGTATTCGATTAGAGTAATTGTCCTCGTGATCGGTGCTCTCGGAAGTGCGAAACTATCCCTGGTTCGTAACCTTGAAGCCATACCCGCGTGCCAAAAATATGCCAAGGCACTTGCGAGATGAATTCAGAAAGCTGTCACCCTTGGTTCGCTTCGTATCCTGAAGACACACTAGGGTTTCGCCGGCCTGTCGTCATAATTTCATCGTTCCACCCATCTCACGGTCGTGAGACGTGGCCATAAGTGTGATTTAACGCGGTTCTACTGGGAACCGGTGTCATTTTTAGATGGCAGTTGCTCCCAGTGGGACCCTACGGTGGTTGTTTAATCCTTTTTTTAAAATTATATATATACAATTAAAGCGTGATGGTATAGAAACTATTAATTTTCGTCTCGATAAGTTATGAAATTGTTTGTCTTCTTTCACGTTGAAGACGAGCGGAGAAGAACAAACAAAGATTGCGTGATTCCGGAACAAATATTCGTTTATCAATACTTAATGTTTGAAGAAGTCTATCCGCCTTTGCTTCTAACTTGGAGAATGTAACATCTTTGCTAAATTTTTAAAATTAATTCTGCCGCATAAGGTGGACTATAGTATTACATATATAACTATTTAAAACAAGTTCTATGATTTCGTATTCATAAACACAAAAAATTCGAGATGATTGAAAAAATCATGACAAAAAACTTGAGAAAATATGTTTGTCAGGATTTTCATCCTGTTATTTTTTTCATAAATAATTGTACATATATGATAAGAGAAGCTTTTCAGCAAATAACAAGAAGCGATACGTATAAAATTCTACTCGAGCTTCCTGAAGTTTGAGAACAAATATATTTTCAAAAAATAGCCATCCCCCACTTTTCATAAATTTGATTTTCTTTGCATAATCTTTAGTTCTAAAAGACCTCTCGAGTTCTACAAAAATACAATAAAAAACAAAAAAATTCAAAAAATTTGATGGTTTAAAAATTTTTGTAAATAGTTTGTCAAGAATTTCAGGTGATGTGATCGGAGTTCCCCGCCTCTCTCTCTACCCGGAAGAGTTCAACAAAACATCTTATAATACTCCTAGATTAACGCTATATCAAAAAAATGCGATACCTTGAAGATACCTACAAATTTTCGAAGTGCAAAAATTACTGATTGAGCACATTTACAAAAAATATATAGGAACTTCTTATTATGTTTCACGGTGACGATTTGAAAAAAATTATAATTTATAAGGCAAGAATCAAAATAGTAGTTCTAGTGCATGACAGTGGAATCGCCAAAAACAGGCGTCAAAAAAGATGTGCGACATCGTATCTTGTGCATTGCGCAAAACTGTATGACTTGTAAAATTGGTTAAAAAATATGAAAAGCTCGAAGTTGACAACATTAGCACTAAAGAAGGAAAAGCATTGATAGTGTGCGTTAAAAATACGCGTTATCTGCTAACTCCACTCAGAAAAATATTTGTCTTGAATTAAGAAAACGTTTATTTAACATATATTTTTTCATTTCATTAAAAATAAGTTCTTTTCTGCTTGCATTAAGTATTCGTATTAAAATTTTTAGATGCTTTATTCGCTTTAACATTTTTTAAGCCAGATTTTTATAAAAAAATTGTTTGTTTGACTGTAACTTAGTGTTTCAATAATAAAATAGTAATATTTTAGCACGGAAAATTGAAAAAAAACACAAGTTTAATTTACGAACATCCAGTTGTGAAGCTATATTGACTAATTCTTTAATGGTTGCAGTTACTGATCAATTAGTGAACTTTTCGTGTCGATTGTTCATTTCGAAATATAAAACGGTTTGAAAGAATTAATATATATGTTATAAAATGAAAATAAATTGTATAACACCGAGCTTTTACCATTAAATCCCCTTACATCCATAAAAATTCGTGAAAATACTTTGATTTTAATATTTATACGTTTCTCAATTCAAATTACGTTGCATTAATTACAAAATAAAACAAATAGTTAATAAATTCACAAAATACGTTGAAATCAAATCCAGTGACTACAGAAAAAGGTTGGTGTTGAATTTGTTGTAGCTAAAATAGCAGGATGACTAGTCACAGAAATAATGTTGGGCAAACCCCTATCCCTGCATCTCTCTGATTCGTCTTCTGTTATTAGCCACAGAAATAATTTCAGTTTTATAACTAACTCTCCCCAATGTTTTTTAGTCTGGGACGTCAAGTAGAAAGATGGCCCATATTAAGGATCAAACAGTAGCATTAAACTCATGGGAGAAAAATTAATTTTCTAATATTTTTGGCGGCAATCTAGGCTCTATCCTTAAAATATGCTTTTTAAAAAGGCCGGTCAAAATAAAATTGTCGGTACCTGTAACTCTTTTTACTGGTACGGACAATTTTTTTACGGGTATCGGCTTTGTATGCACAGCCTAACATTGAGCACAATAGGCAGTGAATTAAATATTTTTATAATTCCGCTTATCATTGCGACAGCACATCTTTTGATAACTTGAAAATTGTGGCTTGCAGGGGAGCGAATATTTATGAAAAATATTTTATTTATAAGGCTGTGAATAAATAATGGCTCGCCCTACAAGAAAATGTCACGAAATTAAAAAGTTTTATTTTGTACTAGAGATTGATAAAAATATTTTAGATAATTCTATTTTCTTAATCAGGCAGAGTTCTGTTTTCGAATTTAAAATTTCTTTTCAGTTTTATATTATTTGCCTTATTTTTCAACGAAAATTGCAATTATTCAGCAAGTTTAGTAAAAAATATTTGCCTTGAATGAGCATCAGCTTGAAAAGATATGCAATTGAGTGCCTGAAGAAGGTCCTTTTAATTGTATAGCTTTTTTTCTTATGTAAAAGATACGCAAATGCTGCTGAGATATTATTATTATTATTGTTTCGATTAGCGAAAAGTGAGCCTCTAAATATTATTAAAAAGTTACTAATTTAAGTAGTCGACATATTTCCTAATTCAATATTTGAAAACTAATTGCTTGATAAAAATAAAATACTTTAGACTTGTATATGATAATTTTGAAAAAAGTTATAAACATGGAAAACGTGAAAAGTAGAAAAGTTTAATAGAACGACACGATGGGGTAGCATTTTCAACTTTTTTGACACAATAAGAAGGTCGCACTGTGAAATTTAAAACGTCACTTAGTCTGTTTTCATTTTTAAAATATTGCCTTCCAATTGTTTGAACAATGTTAAAAAAAATAAAATTTTTTAAAACTTGAAACTATAATGGATCAATATGCGATCTATCAATATATTACTCAATTATGCAAAGTAAGTATCTGCATGCGCTATTTTTAAACAGAGTTCTGCTTTCGATTTTCAACATTTTTTTCTGTTGTATATTTTCCTTATTTTTCACAGAAAATTGCAATTATTTCGCAAACTTTGTAAAAAATATTTGACTCTAATTAGCATCAGCTTGAATAAGTATGAAATTGAGTGCCTAAAGAAGTTTATGTTAATTCTATAACTTTTTTTCTTATGGAAAAGATATTTTGAGGTCTCTTTAAATAAAAATTGATCAAATTTAAATTATTACTAGTGAAAGTTTACAGATTCGATGAGCGAAAAGTGAGCTATTAAAGATTAGTAGAAAATTAAGAATTCGATGAGTTAAGCTATTTGCTAAGAACCCCGCAGAATTTGTGCAGAAATTGGCTTTCGGCTAATTTGTTTGTAATTCAGGAAAAATGTAGTTCATGTCATGGTGATCAAAAGTCTCAATGACCACAAC
>CAKNYM010005075.1:0-13035 GCA_932195095.1 Andricus curvator | reverse complement strand
TATATATATATATATATATATATATTAACTAGTTTTATCTTATAAAGGATATAAAAAAGTATATCCACACAAATTTTCGTGCAAAAATATTGAAAATCCTTGTTACAATAATGAAATTTCTGCTGGGGTATCCAGCGACCCCCCTCATTCTTTATGTTATCACAGAGAGGGGATAACTTTAAGGGTTAAACCAGCCAGGCCTGGCCGCTCAAGGGAGATAAAATAGGTACCCTGCAGAAGGGAGGAATATCAAACACCCTCGCCCCCTCACCCACCGCCAAGTAACAAGGAGATATCGGAGGAAATCAAGTGGATGTGAGTGATGGGGTATGACAGCCTAACGCGCAAGGGATGGCTCAAGATGGGGGCCCCGAAACCGAGAGCCCACCCACAAGAGGTGCTGGGCATGTGGGCAGGCAGACCACCTGTGTGGCCAGTGCCCTGACCGGGTCGACTCCGGACCCATTTGCTTCGAGTGTTGGGAGCCCGGGTTCAAGAAACCCCCATGCCCGAACTGCGGACCCCTGTACGCATCGGACATAGTCCTCGATGGAAAGGGGAGGCGCCGGCCGGGTCAGCGCATATACATGGGACAAGAGCTCCAGAAGCAGCTCCTCAAAATCTATTAGGCTTGTCATCGGAACGGCCTGCACATGTCCCGGCGTTAGATTTCCCAACTTATCTCCGTATTTCCGAATTACCTCCGTTTTTTCGAGTTGCGCAGAGAAATTTATTTTTTTTTACTTTGTTTTTGACACGGTAGGAGTCAGATTTTTGTTTATCGACGTATTTTTTCATTTTTGTACTTTTATATCTCAGTTAAGTTGAACTGTTAACGGAATATTCTAATAGAAGAATTGATGAATGGCAACCCAAACTACGTTGATAGTATGATACAGATTGATAATATTACCAGCAGCTAGCCTGTATTTTTGTACCGGTCTTGAACAAATGGGTATACTACACTTGCGACGATGATTAAGACATTAATGTTAAGTGTGTCTAAATTATGGAAATGTACAAAATGGCAACGGCCATACCACGCTGGAAACACCAGTTCCCGTTAGATCACTGAAGTTAAGCAGTGTTCGCGGTTAGTACTTGGATGGGTGACCGTCTGATACTACTGCGTTGCTGTTGGCGGTCGTGGGTGTGGTGAGCCCCCACTTGTAGTTATTTACTACAAGTAACTATCCACCTAGAAACACTACCCGAATCGGGTAGTGTCACGCTTACCCCTTGAGGCTCGCCGAAAGGGAAATAGCTTAATGGTATATATACCAAAGGATTCAAGTGTTACTGTAACCTAGCTTTACGAAACCGAAAAAGAATTATCAGATTGTTGTAATTGTAGGAGGTTAAAATTTGTAGAACCCGGTAGAAAGCGAAAGTATATAAGTATGATCGAGGAGACTGTTAATTTTACTTAGATTAGATTAGATCTTTCGAAGGGTTATAGTATGAGTTATTTTTATGAGTCATTTCGATTTTAGTTCTTGCGATTTGAGTTCATCATTTGAAAGACATAAGACATTCGTAGTGAGCTATTATAAATCACGCAGAACATGACTAAATATCATAGTCCAGTAGGACAAAAAGGTTGGATTACACACGACGCTCCATTTTTATTATATGTATGGTAAAACAGTAGGTGAAAAAAGTTAATTTGTTTACCTTGTCGAAAATTAAGATTGACGTTAAATAACGTTATAACTGGACAGTAAAACGCGCGCCAGAGATGTAATTATCCTTGTTTGCTCCAATATTTATAAATCAGATAAATGTAATCTTTATATACAAATTATGCCTTTCTGACCTTTTATTTAACCTTTTATTTATACGAGGCTTCCCCTTAACATAATATTAATCGATTCTAAGCCTGACTGAGAGATTCTCTTCTTCCTCAGCTGATCCCCCAAACCTAATTTCGATCAATAAGCATGAATTGGGTTTTATATCGGGTAATTGGTTATTAGTTTGGTTGGAGCTTATTATTTAGTTAATGTGCTTTTATTTTATTTTCCTAATTGAATTCTTTCTGAGTGCTCTTGGAGGAGTCAACCGAGACTCATATTTCTGTAAGGGATCCAAGTTAAGAGAGGATTCTCGAGAAATATGTAACCACGAGAACCAAGAGCGAAGGTCTCACTACGATTAAAGAGCACTCACCTAAAATTATTAACACATTGATTATTTATTCCTTTGTAATGTTTATTTTCATGCTACTAATGTTACCCAGGCGTGACGTCATCCGTTCCTACGTTCTTGACAACACGACGCAGAGTCCTACAAATTAGTTTTGTCGGTTACCGGAAGCAACTATTGGACGGATTGAGCCCATAAGCGATGAGATCCAGCCAATGGGGAACTACTCATGCCTGGCACTATGTTACTAAGGCATGATGTCACAACTCTCACGTTTTGAACATACGCCTCTGTGTCCTGCTTAAATTGGTCTTGTAGGTCATCGGATGCAGTTGTTGAATAAATTGAGTGCGTCAAGGATGGAACCTAGTCGTCTGGGAACTACTTCTGCCGAGAAAACTGTTAAGGATGAACAGGATCCGTAGGTCGAATAAATGAAACAAATTATTTTATATACCAAAATGAACGTCCGTATATTCAATTTAAGATACAAAAAGGGACCGACAAGATGAACGTGGTTAATAATAATGAAAAACTGAATGTTGTTAAACATATAAGAATCGTGGAACAAGTTCGTTACGTGACGACACCTATATTATAAAATAGGCACGGTGTGCCTGAACCAACTTTAAATGCAAGTTCATAGCACATCCAATTTTTTTGTTGGGTTCGATTAAGGGGCCTATAAATAGTGTGCAAAAAAATTTTGAGTCAAATCCCCCGAGCCGTTTTTTAGAAAAATGTTTTTTAAAGGTGAAAAATAGAATTTGTCAAAAAATGTAATAAATTGATTTTTTTCCGCACTTTATTGATAAAAAACATTATAAAATTAAAAAAAGAATCTTAAGACATTAAAATTTCAACTTTTTAAAATAAATCTAAATAAAAAATATAATAAATTCCTAAAATATAATGAAGTCTTTGAAGTACGCCTTAAAATATACCTATCATCATACATGCCTGTGTTAACACAACAACACGTGAATGTAAACATTGATGGAGTCTCTTACCTAATGTAAACATATCTAAAACAAGGATCACATTTTTTTTGTACATCGAAGCATTACGAAAATTTAAAAGATCATATTATAAACGGTATACCCCTAAAAGAAAAAGAACACTTGGTGTGTCATTTGATTAAAGTGATTTCAAATGAAAAAGCGACAAACATTGAAGAAAATAAATCAGATAGAAATACTGTAATCGCTTTATCTCAGAAGCATGGAAATCCTTTGAAAATTTCTTTGACTGAACAGCAATCAGAAAGCAAAAACGGAAGCGTGTTTCTACTGAAGATGTTATAAAAATTGGAACAAGTTATGGGCTTTCAACGAATACATGTGTATTACAGCAGCTCTTCGCGTCGCTACGAATGACAGAAAGTTATTTCAACCAGATCTAAAACAAAAATTATAAACTTTGAATCATTCTCTTGATTTGTAATTCAGTATGAAAGAGTGCAATGTGATTAACACTAAAAATAACGATACTGCAACTACTGCAGAAACTTTAGTGTTTTGCAATTATGTAAAAGGATTATTTCAGTTTATTGAAGAAAAAAGGGAAATTGATGAAATGCATGTGAAATTCGGAATACATAGTGGCGGAGATTTTTTGAAAGTTTGCCTTTCGATGCAATCTTTGGATGAATCAGAACTTGCAAATGTAGAAGGTCGACCGAAGTATACCGAAGGCGTTGTCGCAAAAAAGTTTATGGATTCTGGCGTCAAGAAATTACTACTGCTTGGGATAGTGGCATATACACAAGAGAAATATGAAAACGTTTTAGTGATGTGCTCACTCTTAAAATTGAAGGATTTAAATGGGACAATAGCAACTGATTTAAAATTTGCCAACCTATTAACGGGCATCGTGTCACACGCAAGCAGTTTTCCTTGCACATGATGTACTGCATCAAAAGATGAATTAGACGCATGTAGGGAATACAGAACTGCTGGAAGTTGTAAGGAAAATTTTTTTGCGTGGAAAGACAGTGGAAGTAAAACATCATCTGCGAATAAGTATATAAAAATTGTACAAATACTCCTATAATTTTCTCAGAAAACGCTAACACAGAAATATTAGAAATAATTCCACCACCAGAACTACATCTGATTCTCGGGGTTGTGAACAAAAATGTATAAACACATGCTGACGGAATTCGAAGATGAGAGTCTCCAATGGGCTAGGATGTGTAATGTTACTCGCGAGCTTATTCATGGGAGTCCAGCGTTCGCAAGTAATTCTTGCAAAATGCTGTTAGAAAAAATCGACTTATTGCATGGAATATGTAGCACTGGTTTTTTAAAATATGTAAGGTGCTTTAAGGCTTTGCAATCCGTCGTTGATTCTTGTTTTTTTTCAACATTAAACCCAAAATACGTAGATTGTATATCTGAGTTTCAGCGAAGTTACTGTGATTTGGAAATTTCAATTACACCTAAAGTGCACGCGGTTTTTTTCATGTCCCTGATTTTTGTTGTAAAGTTGAAAAAGGCCTTGGATTTTACAGGGCACAAGCGACGGAATTTGTTCATTCGGATTTTAAAACGACCTGAGCTAAATATAAAGTTTCGAGCACACACCCTCAATACCCAAGTAACTTACTAAAAGCTGTACAAGAATACAATGCCCGTCATGTATGTTCAGGCACACCGTGTAGGGCGCAAATTGTAATCTCCAACACGCTCCCTCAATTTGTGTGCGGTGAATTTTTAATTAGAATAAGGCCGAGCCCTTTGGTACAGAAAATGTGTTTAAGTCTTGGCAATGGCTTCGTGAGAACGTCGACAATCATATTTTCAGTCGACATATATGGCAGCCTTATTGGTCGACTATTCAACACATCACGAATGAAATGGTGTTTGATGTCAATATGTTTAGACCTCGAGTGGAAAACTGGGTTTTCTGCCAATTTTCCGGCACCTTGGTTGTCATTAAAAACCTCTGCGTTGGCAAGCTCGTGAAAATCCTAATTCCTTCAGAAATCCGATGAGATGAATGACCTCTTTGGCTGCGTCGCTGAGACCCATATATTCAGCCTCGGTATAAGAAAGAGCAACTGTTCGTTGTTTCCGGGATTCCCAGGAGATAGCCGCTACAGAAACAATGAAAACTAAACCGGTATAAGATCTTCTATCAATGATGCAGTTCCCCCAGTCAGCATCGACGTAAACCTTGAGGTTTTCCTCATCTCTCTTGTAGACAAGTTTGAGATCGATGGTGCTCTTCAGGAATCTCAGAATACGTTTAGCCGCAATCCAATGAACCTTTTTTGACAGCCATTAAATTGGCTTAGCACACTGACGGCATGAGCAATGTCAGGGCATGTTCCAATGGCAAGATACATTAGGGCTCCAATAAGTTCCCTGAATGGATACGTTGTGTCGCTGTCCTGGTCCTCCTCAGCATCGACCAAATATTTTAAGGATGTCTCGGATGTAACCCGCCTGTGAAAGACATAATCTCTCTGTATCTTGTTGAATTTCGATTCCCAAACAATACTTAGCTATTCCCAACTCCTTCTTAAACTTGATCTGACTCTCCCTGGCTTTGTTGTTTGAGATGATGAGGATGTCGTCAACATAAACCAAGACAAAAGTGTGTCCAGTCTTGTCGACGTAAACGCAAGGGTCTGCATTAGTTGGTGTGAGTCCGATGTCGCGGAGAGTTTTATCCAGTTCAGCATACCATTGACGACCCGCTTGGCGCAAACCATATAGGGCTCTCTTTAATTTGCATACCTTGGCTCCTCCTTGAAGATCGTTTAGCATGGTTTTCGCTTGCTCCAAGAGTTTGACGTCTTTTTCTTCTTTGAACAATCCTCTCTAACATTTCAGCCAACAGTTCTGGTTTCTCCATATAAATTTCAGTATCGATTTTTCCGTTGAGATAGGCAGTTGTGACATCAAGTTGAGACACGTCCAATTTAAACTTCGCAGCTAATCCTATCAGAAGACTGAAGGAAGTGATTAGAGCAACTGGTGCGAAGGTGTCGTGAAAATCTATGCCTGGGCGTTGGGTAAACCCTTTTGCAACAACCCGTGCCTTTCTCCTTTCCAGATTTCCATCAGCCATGTCATTGTTGCGTAGAACTGTTCTGGAACCGATGATCTTTCCCTGGGTAGGTTTATCAACTATTTCTTAAGTATCATTTGCGACAAGACACTTGATTTCTGAATAGATGGCATCTTTCCATTGAACGCCTTCTAGACCAGTAACGGCTTGTGAAAATGGAATCTCGGATGCATTCATTGCTAACTCAGCATCATGCCATTCAATATTTTCATCGTCGTTTCGTTGATGCTCTTCTTCATTGTCGTTCCCCTCGATAGGAAGATTCTTGTCGATTAGGAGATCCTCGTTGTTCTGTCCTTCTGCGTCGACTTCGACATCTTCGACTCTAGGGTCGATTACCGTTTGATATTGTTTCCTAGGCCTGCCTGGCCTTCCGGTGAAAATTTTCTTCGGTCGTCCAGGTGCGTGTCTCGCTGGAAGTTCTACCTCTGGATTTTCGTCCACTACGGGCTCATCTTCAAGAGAAGGATCCTGCGCGATTTCCTGTGCTGGTTCTTCTTCGAGATTCTGGCAAATTGGACCAATCTCAGTTTCTCTGACAGTTCATCTTCGCGATCTTCTGAGAACCTAAAACGTCCATTTATTGTCTCCTGGCAAACGATGTCTCCGTATTGGTCCTCATTTTCGAATTCATCGTAGAACACAGCGTCCCTGGAAACTATAATTTTTCCTTCAGAAGGAACCCAAATGCGATATGCCTGTGAGGTTTCGGAATACCCGACGAAAATTCCCTCCAAAGTTTTTGGTCCAAGTTTTTCCTTGTTCGGGGTTTTGTCCAGGATCTCCACCTTGCATCCAAAAGTCCTAAGGTGTCTGACATCAGGTCATCTTCCAGTTCACTTCTCATAAGGAGTCCCATCATCTAAGCTCTTCGTGATGCACCTATTCCTTATGTGGTTTGCAGTAGCTATCGCTTCAGCCCAGAATGATGGCGGAAGTCTTGACTGGATCAGCATACATCGAGCTGACTCGACCAGCGTTCGATTCTTAGGCTCAGCGACGCCGTTTTGTTGAGGCGTATAAGCTGTTGTTAATCGACGCCGGATTCCAGCATTTTTTAGTATTTCGTCCATCCCTGTGTTGCAAAATTCTTTGCTGTTGTCCGACTGGAACGCTTTTACATTATGACCAGTCAGTGTCTCAACGAGATGCTTATATTCAACGAATTTGGATACTACCTCAGACTTGTGTGAAAGAAAGTAAACTTCACACCAACGGCTTTTGTCGTCTATCAGGGTCAGCAAATAGCGCCTCCCATCCTTTGATTGCGTTCTCATTGGACCGCAAAGATCACCGTGTATAATTCCAAGAATTGTGGGTGATCGTTTAATGCGTTTCGGGAACGGGGTGCTCGTCAGCTTTCCAGCGATACATGATTTACACGAGCGTAGATCAGCAGGGTCCTTGAAGTCCAAACCTGAAACATTTTTATTTTTCAGCATGGAGATCATATCCTTTGAATTTAAATGACCCAAACGCTGGTACCATACAACTACGTCTGATATTTTGATGTTTAAAACTGCGCAAGCTGACTCTGCTCCTTCGCGCAGATAGTATAAATAGCCTTCACGATCGGCTATCATCTTTACATTTCCTTTAAGGTCACTAACGACTGCACGATTAGCCGTAAATAATATTTCGCATTTTTTGTAGACAATTTTCGCGACTGACATAAGGTTTGTCTTTAAATCAGGGACATCGAGCGTATTTTCAAGTTTAATTGACTTACTCTGTTTTTCGTCCGAAGTCATTATTCTGACATCACCCTTTGCTTTCACCTGTGTGACTGCACTGCTGGCCAATTTCAGTCCACTCTGGATCTTCTGAGATGTGCTGAACGAGTTAGGATTGTTGCAAAGATGAGACGTACACCCACTGTCCATACACTATTTGTCGGTGTTCTCGCTGTTGTCTAACATTTTCGCTGATTCATTAGTTTCCAAATTGATAAGGTAGGCTTCCTCTGCGATCTTAGCCTTTTGTTTTTCCGAATTCCTTCTCTTAACACAATTTGCAGCTTTATGGCCTTGTTTCTTGCAGAAACTACACTTGTGGTTTACTCGTGAACCTGAAGACTTTCCGCCATCCTGATGTCCGCTGGTGGTCCATCCCTTCGATGAATTCATACTTGGATGATGACTTTTCGCGAATATAGCGCTGGATTCAATCTTGTAAAGTTTTTTATTTCTTGCTGTCGTACTCCTCTATAATTTTTACTTTAAGAGCCTTTGCGTCAGGCAAATTGTCGCGGGACTCAATTGCACAGCGAAAATTCTCAAAACGGTTTGGCAAGGAATTGAGAAGCATGATTGTGAGCAAATCGCCGCTTATTTCGACATTAATATCCTGAAGTTTGTCTACGGCATCAGAAAATTTTGTGAGATACTCTTTGAAATCTTCACCGTCTTGCATATTTCGCTGTGTAAGTTGTTTGAGCAATGTTGCCTTACGCCTGGGAGCTTTTGACCAATAAATAGTTTCAAGTTTAGCCCATACCTCTTTAGATGTTTCACAGCCTCGAATCTGCTTAATTTCTGAAGGGTGAATGGATAAAATGCCTTTTGTGCAGTTACAGATGCGACGTCGCCCTCGATGAGTGCAGGTTTTTCTTTTTCGCCGAAGACCTACTCCCACATGTCATTTTTAACCAACAGGGCCTCCACTTGAATCCGTGAGGTATCGTAAGTATCCTTTGAGAGAGTCTCGAGTCGCGTGGAATTCACTACGTTCGTGTTTGCCATTGTAAACAAATTGTCACTCGTGTCACTACATTTCCTGAATCATCCACTTTTATTTTAAATTTTGCGGATCGGAGCCCATAACTTGTTAAGGATCAACAGGATCCGTAGGTCGAATAAATAAAACAAATTATTTTATATACCAAAATGAACGTCCGTATATTCAATTTAAGATACAAAAAGGGACCAACAAAATGAACGTGGTTGGTAATAATAAAAAACTGAATGTTGTTAAACATATTAGAATCGTTCGTTACGTGGCGACACCTATATTATAAAATAGGGTGCAAATTTTAATCTCCAACAAAAACCATCAGACGTAACACTTCGTCAAACTCGGTAATTTATTTACCCATCTCTGAACTTTTGTTCTTGGTCTAATGGCAGCACCACGTGTCCCGTTGTCAAAATTGTTGGAAAATTGATTTGAGTAGACCATTTTAGCTAACAATCGGAAGTTTATTTGCGCATGTGCGGCTGCCATGTGCATCCCGCGTAGTATGAAAGTTGCGCTCATATTTGGTAAAAATGTATACAATTGTACCTTTTGTCGGAGGGGAATTAAATGAAGATGATGTTCCGGGTGCGAAATTGGGCAACTGTGCAATAGAAAAATATTTGTTTTGCTCAATTGAGACGGTGGTTAAGTTGCCGGAAGCAACCTAATAGTGGTAAAAAATCTGAACTTGTAAACAGGTTTGTAGTAGGTTAAGTTTCTCATATTATTAAATTTTAAATATATTATTGTGATTGCAATAAATATTGAAGGTAAAAGACAGGCTTTGAGTATTGTAACTGTTTTAAAATAAAATTGATGGTGTTTTGGGAAGAAAATGGTAAAAAATAGTTATTGTATAGTGTGTTGTTGCAAGACTGAAATTTTCGGAAAATTCCAAATCTGTTACAAAAGAATATATAATTTGGAAGCTTATTCTTGCATGTTTGAATTTCAGTCCAAAATATGAATCAAATTAAATTGGAAAATTGACAATATGCAAAAATATTGCAGATAAATAAAGTTCATAATACATTGAAAACGTAATAAAAACAAAAATGCTCACTTCGGCTTGCATGCAACATTATTATTGCTACTGTAATTTATTATTATAAGTTGTCATAACATAATTTAATATATATTTAACAATATAATTGTAGAGTAAAGGAATGCATAGAAATAATACTAATACGACCACTTCTGTATTGTAAACAAGGTTTCGGGAAACGTATGAAGTAAAGAGGTTATGTTCCTTGTATGCTTTGTTACGACTATCACATTTACATAAGCCATACATACAACGCATACACGCTCCCTAACTTCCTTTTTCACTGAAATTCATTTTCACTTTGAAATTTTTTTTCGTTAACTTGTCACAATTCTTTAAAGATTAAAGAAAATTTTTTTCATTGTGTCCAACGAGCAAAAATGATCGCAACAACTGGGTACAACAGAAAGTATAGTGCACATGCACAGTAAACTTTCTGATAGGTAAAATGGTCTATTGGAATTTTGATTTGAGAATCCACAATTGTTGTTTAAAGCATTAATTGGGAATTGAACTTTGATCTGAAGAATTGTAAAAGATCAACTTGAGAAAATCTGTAAGGTAAACCTTTTGTAATATCGGCAGAGGACGCAATGGCGAATTGGCTTGACCATGGGGTCAATTGTAACATTCCCTTCACCATTGCCGAGCTTGGCTCTTTCTCGCGTGCTCTTTCTTCAGTAGTTTTTTTATTGTGTAAAAGTCAGTGCGTAGGTTCGCGTTAATCACTTTTTCCTGTGCTGGTTCCGATTTAACGTTGAGTGGCCACATGTTCGGGATTTCCTGCTCGCCCTGGCGGACCGAACGAACGGAACGGATACGCTACAGCGTATCCTTATAGTATCCACATCGTATCCTCTCCGTATCATGCAAGAAAAACTCATTAAAAAAGAAAGATTAACATTTCACTTGTTGAAATTCGGATTCTACGTGAAATTTTGAGTTAAAAGGTCAAAGAGTAATCGCAATAGTTTTTCTTGCAATATTAAAAACTTTAAAAAAATATAATACTTATCGATGACGTGTGCTGAAGGCGACTTCAAACGCATCGTCGTTCAGTAACAGTTAATAGGCGTTGTCCGTCGACGATGCATTTGAAGTCGCCTTCAGCCCACGTTATCGATAAGTATTATATTTTTTTAAAGTTTTTAATGTTGCAAGAAAAACTATTGCGATTACTCCGTGACCTTTTAACGCAAAATTTCACGTAGAATCCGAATTTCAACAAGTGAAATGTTCATCTTCCTTTTTTAATGAGTTTTTCTTGCACGATACGGAGATGATACGATGTGGATACTGTGAGGATACGCTGTAGCGTATCCGCTCCGTTCGTTCGGTCCGCCAGTGCGTGCCATCGACCACGTGATCGTAATCGAGTTGTCTCTATTCTAACCGTAATTAGTAGTTTTTCCGAGCTGTCTTGATTGTAATTGCTCGTAATATTGTCGGTAAAATTTATGATAAAGTTGAAAACCTTTTCTTTGTTAAATTACGTTCAATAAATTTTCTTTTATCGTAATCGGTCGTTCCGATTTGCAGAACCACACCGGAAATCTCTGTCCTTTCGCTATTTCAGATTTTCCTTTCAAAATAAATTGCCGGGTTATAAGTAAATTCAGTTTTTATCTTTTTATTTTTATTAACAACAGCCCTTTTATGGCCAACAGCCATACCACGCTGAAAAAACCAGTTCTCGTCAGATCACTGAAGTTAAGCAGCGTTGGGCGCGGTTAGTGCTTGGATGGGTGACCATTCGAGAAAACTGAGTGCTGTTGGCACATCGTGGGTGTGGTGAGCCCACACTTGTAGTTATTTACTACAAGAAACTAACCTAGAAACACTACTCGAATCGGGTAGTGTCACGCTTACCCTGAAAGGGAAATAGCTTAATGGTATATGTATATAACAACCGAGGGCTTGGCTGGCACCCAAAATTAAATCTAAAACTTAAATAGATCAATATATGACTATATATATACAGTGAAACTTCCATAATTCGATGTGGCACGCGGCGCGGGAAAAAATTCGAATTATCGAATAATTCAGTTTTCTGGCGATATCTCAATAAATAAAACATTAATAATAAAGATATAAGTTTATAATAATAATTATAAATGATAATAAATCAAATAAACAAAATAAATGAACTAAACGGAATAAATGAAATAAATGGAATAAATGAAGTAAATGAAATAAATAAAATAACCGGAAATTCGAATATTCTTGTCTCGAGCACTTTTCAACCATTCAACCATGGCGTTTTATACGTCCGGAAAAGATGATGGCTTCATGCGTTTTCTATCTGGTTGAAACGAAGAGTCTTCGTAAGCACAGAAAATTTTCTCTTTGTTCTTAACAATAGTTGTTAAAGTGTTCGCTGGTATGCCAAAGGTTACCGCAATGTCTTTCTTTTTCTTCACACCATTCTAAACTTCAAGAATCATTTTTATTTTTTCATTTAAATCTAACGTTTTATAATTCTTCCTCTCCATATTGTACGCAAAATTGTCAACTTTGAAATTCTGATGGAAAACTTAAACTGAGTCGGTTGCAGCATCAGCTCCTACTATATGTACTATTGTACTACTTTTGAAAACATACTGGATAAAATAGTCAATTTTGATTGGCTTTAACCATCTTGGAGGCGGGGTACAAAGTTTCCTCACCTACCAAAAATCCTCCGAAGATGATCAATAGAATAAGCAGAAATGATCGAGAAATTACTCGACAAGTTATTGCACTTAGTCAGTTTTCTCATAACAATTAGACATTTTCTGTATCTGCTCATTGTTGCTGGATTATGCCTGAAGCAGCCAGAACTCAGGTATACATAGTCTATACACTCAATCATACATCTTCTTTGAGTTTCGCAAATGAAAGCTCTTGTACTTTGAATTATCGAAACTATAACCTCCCAACCAGAAAAATGTCCTCGTGTGACAAAAGGATTTTTCTTGACGTGAATGGAATTTCCTTTTGCCAGGGACCAACAAAAAACTTCGAATTATCGGCGGTTCGAATTATAGAAGTTT
>CAKNYM010005074.1:0-13873 GCA_932195095.1 Andricus curvator | reverse complement strand
TATATATATATATATATATATATATATATATATATATTTAATTATAATATAATATTAAACTTACGGGTGAAATGAAGAAAACCCCTGAATAGAAAGAGAAGAAAGGCAGGAATAATCGCCATATCTTCTGAATAGTCGCAATGACAAAGAACTGCAAACTGATTCTTCGAAAATTTTGTCTGAGGAGTGACTAGATAAATGGATGTTAGATATACTAACTTTTATCAGTTCTATCTAATAACAAAGCTTATTTATTTCCTATACAATAACAAGTGCAACGAGAAAAATTGTTGTTCACGGATCTGAACATTTTCCTTATTTGCTGTATTTAGTAAGCATGAAACATTCTGGATTCTTATTTATAAAAATGCAAACAAAGATAAAAGAATTAACATGCCTTGAAAAATACTCATCTCTATTCTGTTGGCGAAATTCTTGATTTAGCGAATGATTCGAAGCCAATATAAAAATGTCTAAAAAATCATGGAATGGCTGCAGTTTTCTTGTAACTTGTGCAAAAGAATGTATACTTCAAATTTGATAAAACTTTTTTATTTTATTTTATTTTTTTTCACAGCTTTCTTATTATATGTAAAAAAAGTTCTACATGCATGTTTTCGATATCTTCTTGTACGGTCTATATCACGATTATGAATATTCAGAAAAAAATGTTTGAGAATGAAGTTTGAGAATTAAATTTTTTGGGAAAGACAGTTCGAAATTATTAAAGCAATTAATGATAATGAATCACTTGTATATTTTTGGAAAGCCCTTATAATGTTTCAAAATCTTTGAGAGTTTTTGACAGTTTCTTTATTTTTATGTAATGTTTTTAAATCTTCAAAAATATGTCCAAAGGCAAAGTGACAAAGTGAGTAATTTTAAATAACCACGTTTACCCTTCTTTGAGTCGTGAACATTATTTGTTTGATAGTACATTATCAGCTTCATTGAAATAATAAGAGATCAATATTGGGAAACTCATACTATATTTTGAATTTCAAACAAATTGATTCAATAAAGTGTTGGCTAATATTTAGGAAATAATTCGATAAAACACAATAGCAAGAACCTGACAAATGTGATAATAAAATTTTGGTTTGATTTTAGTTTGCAATATATGCTCCAGTCATAACAAATAAAAACTGTATATATTTTAGATAATTATTTTCCAAAGCCAGAAGTTCAATCATCAAGAAAAATAACCAAAAATAAACAACAAACTATATCTTTAATTAAAATTTGAAAAAGTTACCAAGGCATTACTCAACATCAAAAAAACCTTTCCTATGACCACCTAGTGACCCACAGAGGACCTTATACCAAATCTATAGTGAATTCATTCTAGTTAAATGTATTTATTTGTTATAGGATTCACAAAATCCATACAAAGGATTTCTAGCGTTTTAGCTTAGTCTAATTTAGTTTTTATAATTTTTCAATACGTTTTAACACTCTAGTGACAAATGGAACCATTTGTTTGATAGACATTAAATCTGTACATGCATTCGTCTTTCTTTATGAAACGCTTTAGCTTCAATAAAGACATGATATTCGTCGCTAATTGGTTTACGCTCTTCGCAGCTACAGAGTTGTTTTTCTGAGGATTTTATCCTCTTAGCCTTCATTGAAATCCTAGTATGATATATATTCAATAGTCCCACCTGAGCTACTACTCTTGAGAGTTTTAAGGAAATTCTTTGTCCTAAATACTGATGAAGACCCGTGCATAACCTGAGGTTTGGATGAATTCAGAGAGATGAGGACGTCTGGATTCTCTGGACATCTTTTACATAAAGCATATTTTTGTATGCAACAATCAAAGAAGCTTTTTTCTTTCCTAAAACATCTGTCGAGAGGCTATCCCACACATCATCAGCTCCGACTTTGCTTAAGCGATTTTTTACTTGCAGGGCCCAATGACATTTACCCTGGGTGTTTTTTTTTTCAGCGACTTCCCTGAATCTCTTAGAACATATTTTGGGATAGCGTTCATCAGTCATGTTATAAATCTTTTCTAACCAATTAAGAGTGAGTTCGAATATTTTGAGTTCAATGTACGGACTACCAGTTTCAATTCTTAAGTAATTAGGAGTGCATGATGCAACATGCAGGATTTTCTTGTAGAAACTTACATGCACCTTTTTTAAATATTCACAGTATCTCAGCCTTCAAGTTTTAGCGCCATACAAAAGTGAGCTGTCTACGAGGCTTTCATGAAGTTTATCAACTGGTCGCCAAGAATCGAGATTTAACTTATGGACTGATGAGATTGTAGATCCTACTGCTATATTTGCCTTACTAATAGCATGTTGTGCTGCTTGAAAGAAGAGTGCAGATTCAAAAAAAGGAGTTCCCAGATATATATAATCCCTTATAATTTCTATTTCTTCATCTCCGTATAAAAAAGGAGGGTACTTCTTCTTGCGACCGTGATCACCTTTCTGGGAAATTAATATTTTCGTTCTCTCAATGTTAACTAGTTCGTATCTTTGACAGTAGTCGTAAAGGTGTTTAAAATTTTTTTTCATCGATACTAGATAGTCTGCCAGGAACGCTATGTCGTCAGCATTCGCGAGGAGTAGTATCTCAATCAGATGGTTTATTGCAACTCCCCTAATGCCCCTAGAAATTAAATAGTCTGCGATGTTGGTAATGTATAAATTCAAACTGTTTGGACTTAACGTTTCTCCTTGTAGTACCCCCTTTGTAACCTCCACAGGTTCACAGGAGTTCCCAATGACCTTGACATAGATACTAGCTCCTGCATAAAGGCTCATCAGAATTTTGACAAACTTAGATCCAACTTTAAGGTCAGGATGAAAATTTTTGTAATGCAGTTAATCAAAGATATTGGTCTGTAATTAGATGTATCCATTTTATTTCCTTTTTTTAAATCATTCTCGCATTTATTTGAGCCCAAGACTTGGGAACTTCCCCTCATCTAATATTTTGTTAAAAAGCGTTCTTATATAATCCACCCAGTTTCGGGGAGTTTCTTCAGAAACTCATGGGATATTCCATCAGGACCAGGTGATTTACAATTTTTTCATTTTTAAGGCTAAACATAATTTCTTCTTTAGAAAAAGAAGAGTCAAGAATTGGGTTTCCTGGATCCATCATATTTAGAGAGTAGTTCATCGGTGTCGGGGAGGAAAGATCGATACAAAATAGTTATGCCACGAGATCATGTCAATATGATCCACTATAAAAGGTTTACTATTATGTCAATCAACAATTTTACAAAAAGATCCGGGGTCTTTAGCCGCGCCAAGCGAGTCAAGTGCGGATTTTCTGTATTCTTCTTTCTTCTTTTCTAACAAATTTTCATGATTTTCTTCAAAGTTTGTGTATTCTAATGTCTCTGGAGCAGATTCTCACTTTATAAACATTCTTGCTCAAACCAAGGTTTAGCTTTTTCTATTTTCTTGTTTGAAATACTAGTCATACAGACATTTTTTGCCACTACGTTGATTGTTTCAATTAAGTTGCTTGACAAGAGGTCTATATTTTCATCGAAGATCTCAACATTGGAAGAGAGACAATCGTAGATACAAATTTTTCAGCTAGTTCCGTTTTCCATGTAAATTTAGTGTTGATTGTTGAAGCAGAATCTGTTACTGATAAGTTTAATGACAGAATTACAGGACAGTGATCTGATCTAGTTGGTATCGTTAGGACTTTTAGATCTTTCATTAATAGTGAACTCGGTAGAATGGCCCAAACCAAATCAACAACAGATTTTCTATTATTAACTAGAAATGTAGAGTTCGCAGGATATTCACTAGTGGTTCTCCCATTTAATGATATAAACCCATTATTTTCTAAACCATCAACCAGTTTTTTACCCCTGTTGTTCAGGTCTGTATCTAAATTTTCTCTAGCATTTGAAATGTTCACATTATTTAGAACTATTTCTTCCCTAATTTGATTTAGATCAGAAACTCTACAATTAAAGTCTCCCCCTATAAAGAAAGGAATATCGGGAAATTGACCTTTTACTGAGATAATTTCCTCATCCAAGCGATCTAAGCTTTAGACAATATTATCTTTCGGATTGAGATAAACTAATCCAACGATCATATATAAATCTTGATTTGAGATTTTTTTTTAATACTAAAATCGGTTATGGAGAGAGAATCTGCTTTACATAACTTTTATTTAAGAATAACTGTCAAACCTCCTTTTATTCTTCCTATATTTTCTTTCTTCGTGGCTGGACTGTAGATAATTTGATGTTTGAAGTTTCCATAATATAGATTCACCTGTGAAAGAGATGTAACCTGAGTTTCGCAGATAAGGATTATGTCATTTGTGTTTACTGTCTCGTATAAATCGATGAAACTGTTGAATCCTCTGGCATTCCAAAATATGACTCGAGGCGAGGCGACCACCAACAAGGATCCACCTTCGTAGGTGGATCCTTGTTTACTTGTGTTTCAATTTGCATAAAATCGGTTAGTTATCGAGTTTCATTGCTTTTGATGGATTTAATTGGAATCCTTGTGTTTTTCAATATCTCATTTTTGGAACCCGCTCGGTGTCTTCTTTTTCGGCTAGCCGTTGAACTCACCGAGACATTTGATTCGGCACTGACCGATTGGTAGTTTTTCTATTCCTCTGGTGTCTCAGCGTTGTCAATTGATTGGAGGAAACAATGGGCAGAAGAAGTATCATATTTTTT
Organism: Andricus curvator; assembly: GCA_932195095.1. Lineage (NCBI taxonomy): Eukaryota > Metazoa > Arthropoda > Insecta > Hymenoptera > Cynipidae > Andricus > Andricus curvator. The sequence continues at coordinate 9,189 of CAKNYM010005074.1, read as the reverse complement.
TGCCTTCAGAGATCAAAATTCTGCCCTTCATAAATGCTTTTTTCCCCAGATGTTCCAAACGATCTTTATATTCGGCGAGTTTCGCCCTAGCCTCACGTCGTTTCTCTCTCTGGTCTTTCGATAAATCATTCGAAAAGCTCACTTTTATTTCTTTGAATTTGGCTGAGTTTTCAAATACACATTTCTTGTAGTGAGCTTGTTTTAAAGAAACTGGTAGGTAGATCCTTCGTTCCTACCAAGCCATTGGCCGAATTCAATTTCATCTTCTCCGATATTAGTACCAGGTTTGACGAAAATATTAATTGCTACACAGAATAGATCCTCGATTTTGCGTTCACTCACACCGTAAAACACCAGATTTTTTGCTCGTTCTCTATTTTGTAGAAATTCCAAAGACTTTTAAGCTTTTTCTAATCTTTGTTCAAGTACCACATCATTCCTTTCTAGACGGTCACACTTTTCCTCGCATTGCACTAGGTCTTTCAAAATGTTATCACTCGATTGCTTCAAGTCTGTTGTATCAGCCACAACGATACCCAAAGTTTTTTAAAAATTTACTACATCCTCTTGCATTTTTGAGAGAAGAGACTAGAGTTCTTTGTTAGCTACCATCCTGCTAGATTCGGTTTGTTCTTATCCCTAAGAAAAAATAATAGTCAACCACTGTCAGAGCGGAGTTCAAACACGTCCAATCGGCACGGTCGGGAGAACCTGCTCATCGATAGATGTGTCTGCAAAGACGCAGCATCCTACCAGCGCTACCTATCGATGGCCTGGATTGATTAACGGAAAGCTTCCGATTCAACCTTCCATAGACTTATCATCTGTCTGTTGGAAAGCTTAAAGGTTCATCCACACATGGTGAGATACATAGAGAGATTGATGCCCCTTTAAAAAACTAAAACTATCTCATCTGGAAATTATTGTGTGAAAACGAACGTCATCTTCCAGAAGGGAGTCTTTCAGGGCCATACCATGAGCCCTCCTGTATTTGCATCACACTTCTGCCTCTATCTCACGCACTACGGAATTCTCTTAAATACCTCTGCGGCGACACTCACCATCGCGAGCATAAGGTGACTCATGTATTTTATATGGATGACCTGAAGATCTATGCTTGTGGTGCAAGCAAACTTCAACTTGCTCTAAATATCGTCAAGGAGTACACATATAAGAGCATCTTCTTTGACAGATTTGGTTTTCAAATCTGTTGGAGTTGAACAATGTATTTTCAACTAACATGCTTGCCGTCCCGGTTCTGCTTTACTAGTGTGGGGTGACTAAATGGGCGAAGAACGATCTTACGGCCCTTGATGTCGCCACGCGTAAGATCATGCATATGCATAAGAGCTTGCATATCAATTCCTCCGTTCCGCGATGATATATCTCACGCCATCAGGGCATACGCGGACTTCTAAATCTCCAATGTCTTCAGAACCGAATTGTCCTTGTCGAAAGGGTGAACTTCTGCTGTCCTCAGATCATCAGGACTTAATTGAGGTACTGAGCGTTCCATTTGCGCATGCCAGGACGGTGTCATTTCTACCTTAGTACCGGTAACCTTAGTATACCGGTACCACATTTTCAGTCAAGAAGTTCCCCGCGATAGGTGCAGAGCGTGTCATGCACACGCTGAGAACCTAGAACACATACTGTCCAGGAGTCCCACTCACGAGAGACAGACGTATTTCTACGGACATAATGCTGCCCTGAGAGTGCAATATCACCATCTTTGTCGCTCTTGCGTTGTTGGTCGCGATGCTGCCCTGTCGAAAGCTTCGAGGAAAATAGAGTCAATTGTCCAAAACGAGAAATGCCAAATTTTCTGGAACTACCATTTTCGAACAAAGGTCTCCATTGCACACTTGAAGGCTGAAACGGTTTTCCAAGACTTCGAGAAACGAACTATATTTGTGATAGCATTCTTGGCTCCGGCCGACAACAACATCAATAAGGGGATTGAGAAGGAGGAAAGCTATCAAGACCTTAAAAGGGAGCAGCAAAGACTGTACACAAAATATTTGGTTTAAGTAATTGTCCTGGTGTTCGGTGCTTTCAGCAGTTGCCGGTTTATGGAATTTCTGTTTGTGTTCAATAATATTTAGAAATAGTTACTGCATAATGCTTAAGTAAAATCAGTAATCTGTGAAGTTGGTAGGTAAAAACCTATTATTTTAGTGGCCTCTTTGTAAATTTGGCATAGGATCCTTTAGTTGATTTGTTAAAGTTCTTTTTAAATTGAAGGAACCTCTTCTCGGTGAATAAAAGGTTTCGGAATTGTTATTGTTCATCTTTATCGTGATATAATTCACAGAAGGACGTACACTAGGACTGGAACAAGTGAATTTTTTTGGAATTCACCATATTTGGAGATACATTAATCAAAACAAGGTTAGAAAAAATAGAAACCGTGAACAAGAAAAAAATTGATTCAAATAACTTTATTTGAACAACTTAATCCCAACTTGCAAGTAAATTATTCTCAATATTCATTATAATGCGAAATAACATACTTTATGCAAAATCGTAGAACGTACGAAGCTGTGTTGAATTTTGAGCTGATTGTCATCTTTTTTCATTTTCTTAATAGTTTAGAGGAATTTTCAATCAAATACAAGAATTTTCAACAAAATTCTCATTTAATTTCCAAGCCAAAAAGACGAATTACTATAATTATGAATCATCAATATGAAAAAAATTATTTTTTACAAAGTAGTTCAACCTCAAGTCAAATAATCGACTTTTCACCCAAAAAGATCACCCCCAAAAAGATGTTTTGTATTTTCTTCTGATCTGATTTTATCTTTACTTTCTGCGACAAATAGTTTAGCTATTCTCTTTTTGTGTCTGTAATTATTTTCAATTCTATTTCTCGCTTTATCGCTAATGCCTGTGATTTCCTACCTTCTTTCATATGCTTTTTTCTTTTCTTGGCGGGCTGCCTGAATTTCGTCATTTCGTCATGCATCACCAGACACTCTTTCCACAACCGCAGTACCACACACTTCAGTCGCCCTCCTAACAATGACATCCTCAAGCAAAGCTGATGCACACACGCAGTTCAATTTTTGATTAAAAAGATGACTTCTTAACAATATCGTTGCATTTTCGAAAAAATAACTGAATTTTCAACAAAATAAGAGAATTTTTAACCCAGCGAGATTAATTTTGAATCAAAAATATAAAAGTAGCCTTTCAATAAAAAAAATTAACGTTCACTCGATATAGTTGGATTTTCTAATTGGGTTTAAATTCTGAATCTTATGCAAGTTCGTAACATTATTTCAACCGATAACCCTCTCATTTTATTACCAGCCTTAGTTTTTAGCACCCCCTTCTTAAAAAGGTAACGCACTTTATGGAAAGTACTACCAGGCCACTTTTTCTTTTAGGACTACTTTTCTTCGAACAAGACCCACCCAGTCTCATTATAAATAATACACTCTCGTATTAGGTTCGCATATAGTCCTCCAGAAAGCTTCTAGGGTTTTGTATAGCGGTGATCGCCGGTTCCGCTGTTTCCGCTGTATTCGCTGTGGCGAACTTGGTGCCTTAAATTTCTCTGATGATGGATCCGGTTGCTGCCCTGGTCGGAAAAGTCTTATAAACCGTGCAGTATAGATTTTACGGGTTTGCGGTATTGTTATGAAAATTTTATTGTTATAATTGAGATCTTCTGGCGGATTATCGACATCAAAGGACTCGAAAGATTCAGCTTCTAACCATTGATCTCCGTTTAAACGCGAAAAGGCCTTCTGTGGACGGGATCCAAAAAGAAAAGGAAGAGCTTCGTTGCAATGTGCGTGGCTTGTTGTGGCAACGAAAGTTTGACCAACTAAAGTTTTCATAAAAACGTTATACTTCTCAAAAGTAGGTTCCTTTTTCCAAGGTGCCCACTTGTTTACTATCACGGGTGCCAACCCAAAGTTTGGGGGTAGTTCATTCAGTGTATGCTGTATCTCCTGCAGGGTTTTGACGAAAAAAGAGGCTCTGCCTATTTGGACAGCAAGGGTTAAAGGCCTCAAAAAATCTGGAGGTCCATCTGCACCTAATTATGAGGCAAAAAATTCATATTTATGGAGTTAATTTATAAAAAGAATGTGAGTAGAGTGAATCACGCCTGAAACAAAAGACATGGGATACTAATGGGCCCGAGTGGGGAAGCTCACATAACAACCTTGTGAAGCTCTTCACTTGGCGTGATCGCTAGAGAGATTGATCAGCAACCTGGGTCGAAGCAGTGTTGCGAAACGAACAGTTGAGCGAGTCACGCCTACCCCAGAAGGGAAATGGCTTAATGGTATAATAATAATAAAAATCTAGAATGTGACACAACATATTGAAAACATAAATGCAAATACAAGTTTTTTGAAATGCTTGAAAAAGTGAAAATTAGTGACTTTAATTCATAAGGAAGGCATCTAAATACAGACTTCACACTCTTTCCCATATACAAGTTTTTTCACCTTTTTCGCATGCGATATTTTTTATAACAAGTGGATGTTCCCAGACATTTCTCGAAATGCAGTCATGATTTCAGTCCATATTAGTTTTTGAATAAAGAAGCATGAAATTAATGGTAACTTATTCCAAATTATCAAAAATTCAATAAAAAAATTGCCGGAAATTTTTGGTAATTTACGGTAATTTTAGAGGTGATTTATGGTAACTTAGCATAGATTAACCAAAATTCATTTTCAAAATTTTCCATCAATTTCCGGAATTTTATGAAAATTTGTGGTCAATAATGGTAATTTTCCAGGTAAATATGGTAACTTACCATAAATGACCCAGAATTCATTTTTTTAATTTCCATAAATTTCCGGAAATTTATGAGAAATTTCGGTGATTTATGTTAATTTCACCGGTAAATATTTTTGAAAATTTCCATAAATTTCCGAGAAATGAATATTTGTGGTCCTTTATGGTAATTTTACAGTTTAATATGGAAACTGACCATAAATTACCCAAAATTCGATTTGAAAAATTTCTATAAATTTTCGGTATTTTACGGTAGTTTTACCGAAACATAACTTACCATGACTTACTATAAATTGCCCAAAATTCAATTTAAAAATGTCTATGAATTTGCGGAAATTTATGAAAATTTTCACTCATCAATGGTAAGTTTACCGGTAAATATGGTAACTTACCATAAATTACCCAAAATTCATTTTCAAAATTTTCCATGAATTTCCGGAATTTAATGAAAATTTTTGGTCAATCATGGTAATTTTACAGGTAAATATGGTAACTTGCCATAAATGACCCAGAATTCATTTTTGAAAATTTCCATTTTCCGGAAATTTATGAGAAATTTCGGTGATTTATGGTAATTTCACCGGTAAATGTGATAACTTACCATCAATTACACAACATTCATTTTTTTAAATTCCCATAAATTTCCGAAAAATGAAAATTTTCGGTCTTTCATGGTGATTTTACAGGTAAACACGGTAACTTACCATAAATTACCTAAAATTCAATTTGAATAATTTCCATGAATTTTCGGTAATTGACGGTAATTTTACCGGAAAATATGGTAACTCACCATAAATTACCCAAAATTCATTTTTTTTAAATTCCGAAAAATGACCATTTTCAGTCTTTTATGGTAATTTTACAGGTAAATATGGTAACTTACCATAATTTACCCAAAATTAAATTTGAAAAATTTCCATACATTTTCGGTAATTTACGGTAATTTTACAGAAAAATATGGTAACTTACCATAAATTACCCAAAATTTATTTTCAAAATTTTCCATAAATTTCCTTAATTTTATGAAAATTTTTGGTCAATCATGGTAATTTTACAGGTAAATATGGTAACTTACCATATATGACCCAGAATTCATTTTTGAAAATTTCCATTTTCCGGAAATTTATGAGAAATTTCGGTGATTTATGGTAATTTCACCGGTAAATGTGATAACTTACCATCAATTACACAACATTCATTTTTTTAAATTTCCATAAATTTCCGAAAAATGAAAATTTTCGGTCTTTCATGGTGATTTTACAGGTAAACATGGTAACTTACCATAAATTACCTAAAATTCAATTTGAATAATTTTCGTGAATTTTCGGTAATTTACGGTAATTTTACCGGCAAATATGGTAACTCACCATAAATTACCCAAAATTCATTTTTTTATATTTCCATACATTTTCGGCAATTTATGAGAAATTTCGGTGATTTATGGTAATTTCACCGGTGAATATGGTAACTTACGATAAATTACACCAAATTCATTTTTTCAAATTTCCGAAAAATGAAAATTTTCGGTCTTTTATGATAATTTTACAGGTAAATATGGTAACTTATGATGAATTACCCAAAATTCAATTGTAAAAATTTCTATAAATTACCGTAAATAACCAAAAATTTATGGAAATTTATCAAATTGAATTTTGGGTAATTTATGGTAAGTTACCATATGTACCTTACAGGTTATGTAAAAAACCTTACAGGTTACAAATTATTACAAATTACATAAAAGACCGAAAAATTTTTTTGGTTAGTCATCGTAATTTTACAAGTAAATAAGGTAACTTGCCATAAATGACACAAAATTCATTTTTAAAAATTTCCATAAATTTCCGGAAATGTATGAGAAATTTCTGTGATTCATGGTTATTTCACCGGTAAATATGGTAACTTACTATAAATTACAAAAAGTTCATTTTTAAAAATTCCCATAAATTTCCGAAAAATGAAAATATTCGGTCTTTCATGGTAATTTTACAGGTACATATGGTAACTTAACATAAATTTCCCAAAATTCATTTTGAAAAATTTCCATTCATTTTCGGTAATTTTCGGTCATTTACGGTAATTGCCTCACAGTTTGTGCGGTGAGTGGGCTGATAATCGTAAAATGCGAGCTCATAGATGTATAATTTTCATTATTGACCTCTGACGTCACTTTGCAGTACCGAGGGAGTGAAAAGTACTTTTCACTCCCTAGGGAGTAAAAAGTACATTTTTACTTCCTAGGGAGTAAAAAGTACATTTTTACTCCCTAGGGAGTAAAAAGTACATTTTTAGCCCCGCTGCATAGAGGTCGAAAACGGCTGAAATTATGCATGTGCCATAAAAATTTATTATACTGGTTTAAGATTTAACTGTTTTTTGGAAAATTCATTTTTTTACTGAAAATTTAACTATTGGTATTTATTTTATAGAAAATAAATATTGTTGATTAAGAATTCAACTTCTTGTTCGAAAGTTAAAATATTTGATTAAAAATTCATATCATTAGTTGGATATTTATCTCTTCGGTAAAAAATTCAACTACTTTGTTGAAAATTCGTATTTTTCAACTGAAAATTCAACTATTCCATTTTTGGTTGAAAATTGTTTGTTTTAATTAAAAATTTAACTATTAAATTTTTCATTGAGAACTGTTGTTTTTTTATTAAAAATTTAACTACTTGATTGAACTACTTGGTTAAACATTCATTTTATTGGTTGAATATTTAACAGTTTTGTTTAGACCTAGTTTCAAAAATAATTCTGTTAACCAACGAGTTAACTATTCTATTTATGTTTCAAAAATTGATCGTTTTTAGTGAAAAAAATGTATTTAATTCAAAATTTATGTATTTTGTTTTGATTTGTTTTTTTTATCGACAATTAGTTTTTTTTATTAAAAATGCACATACTTGGCTGAAAGTTTAAATTCTTTCCTAAACATTCAGTTTACTGGTAGAAGATTCAACTATTTTGTTGATAATTCATTTTTTCATTTTCAAAAATTAATTTTTCTAAGTTAAAATTAATCTGTTCTCTTTTTTTTGTAAATTGCTTATTTTTACTTTTTTTAAAATAATTTTTAATAATTTAATAATAATAATAATAATTTAATAATTTTTAATTCATCTATTTTGTTAAAATAGATTTCGTTTGCTGTAAATTGTTTCTTTCCGCTAGATTTTTTTATTATAGTTATGGATCCATGTCTGGTTGAAAATTTAAGTATTTCATTAAAAATTCTATGGTTGTGGTAAAAAATTCTATTTGTTCATAAATTAACTTTTTGATTAAAAATTCATATTTGTGGTTTTCACTTGAAGTTAGAATCTTTTTGGGTTGAAATATCAAATATTACATTTTTGTGAGAATTACTCTATTTTGATCAAATTCAAACATCTTTGATTCAAAATAAAAATCTTTTTTTGTTTTGTTTTTCTTTGTTTGAAATATTCACCATTATACTTTTCGTTGAGAATGAATATTTTATTATTAAAAGTTCAACTGCTTGGTTTAAAGTTAAACTTCTTCATCAAAAATTAATTTTTTGTTTTTCAAGATTTATCATGTTAGTAGAAAAGTGAACTATTATATTGCAAATTTAATTATTTCGTTGAAAACTCAATTATTTTGTTCAAAATTCAAGCATTTGTTAAATTTCATCTTTTTTGGTAAACAATTGAACTGTTTTCTTGATCGTTTGTCTTTTTGGATAAAAAAATCGTTGGTTTGGATTGAAAATTTAGCATCTATCTTATCAAGAAAAACCCAGGAGGTTAAAAATATTAAAAATATAATTACTTACCAAATAGAACATTCCCGAAATTTCAAATTACCCAAAAACAATTAAAGTACAAAAAGGGTTTATTAACTCACTGAAATAAAAACTTATTTAAATCAATAAAAATTTCTTCAATTCAAAGATTTTTAAATAATTTGAAAGGATTTCAAAGGATTTTTTGGTTTGAAAAATCGAATTCAAAATCATTGCTAAAAATTTCACAATGGAATCTGGAAGACTATAAGGCAATTCCTTTATTTTGAAAACATCTTGTAAAAATATTAGTAATAATTCCAATCATTTAACAGATGTTTGAGAATTTTGAAAAAATTTTGGAAGTTATTTAAAATATAAGAAAGTTTCAAAAAATTGTAAGCGAAATGTAGATTTCTGAAAATTCCCGAATAATATTTCAAAACATTTTTAGGTTTTTGAAAGGTGTGAATATAATTTAAAATAAAAACGTTCTTAAAATTCATGGGAACATCTTTATCTTTTTTTATTGAAAAAATTATTGTTATAGAACATTTACAAAGATTTTTGAATATTCTGAAATTAAATCTAAAAGGTTTTTAAGAATATGAAAGGCATCAAGGAATAAAAAAACTTGTAATGTCCTCCTCCTCATCTGTTTCCCTACCATCTTTTCCCCC
>CAKNYM010005064.1:0-12473 GCA_932195095.1 Andricus curvator | reverse complement strand
TCTAACAGAGATAATTTTACTTTTTAAAGTAAAATTAAGATTATAAGAAAAGGTTGTCGTGAAGAAGTTGAAAATTGTGGCTTGTAGAGGAGCATAGATTTATGTAAAATATACTGTTTATGAGGCTGTGAGTAAGTGATAAATTATCGTACGAGAAAATGTCATGAGAGTAAAAAGGTTTATTTAGTGTCATAAATTAAAAATAAAATAAAATAAATTCTGTTCATTGAAGGTTTTCATGCTAGCAATATTTATGAAAAATGAATCAAGAGGTTTCATGAACAATAAACGATGTTATTATTGGTAGGCATAGGCTTTGCAACAGTTTTAGGGAAAACTATGTTACTGGTCGACCTGGATGATTTTTTATTTACAAATGGAAAGTCTAGACGATTTTCTTTTGAAAAAAAGCAATTTTACAATAACAATTTTCGGAGAGAAGTTTTCATTTGATCGAAAAATTTGTTTTTTGCTTCTAGGCGACCTAACGGATTATTATTAATCTTGTTAAAAAATCATTTATTTCTAGGGCTGCAAATTGAAAACGTTTTATCCTATGAAAAAAATGGAAAAGGCAAAAATGTTTGTTTTTTTTGCTTGGAGATGCTAAAAGAGATTTTTCAAAATTCATTGAATAATAAACAATAAAATTGCAAAGGAATTGTTCGAATAAGAACTGACTGATAATAATACGTCCTCATGTACAAATTACCAATTTTGAAAAGTCTCTGCGGTGATGGTTAAAGGCCCTATATGGTTCTGGGATAGGAATTGCAGAAGTCGTTTATAGAGTGTTAAGCTTTTTTTTCTGTACTCTTCAAATAATAATAATAATGCAACTTGTATTATTCTTGTAGGAATGCTTCGAGAAAGACACCGAGACCATCCATGGGCAGTTTATGCACCAGGACTAGAACATGTAGAACAGCCTCTACGACAACTGCATGTAAATTTTCCCACCGTAGTCGAGATTTTGGAAAAGGATGAGCATCATACTTATACACCTACTTTTTCCTATGCAGTACATCCATTTCTCATCGTAGCGCATCTTACAGAAAAATTAAACAACCACAATCTTGACAGCTTTAGAGTTAGATTCCGTGGATTGGATGATCCACTATTAGAGGTTACAAGCTTCATAAGACGTGTTTAAATGAAACCGATGTACGGTATTGCTTTGGTTGAAACTCAACTACCCATTCTTTTAATAAATGATCAAATTAATGCTTTGTCCCGTCGTGCGGGACTTTCCCCGGAAGCTATTGAATGGGTGGAGGAAGAGGTCAATGAGATAATTACGAAAAGGTTAGATTCGTTGATTTATTATACTTAGGTTATATTGAGTAAAACTTTTATGTAAATTTGATCACCTTTTCTGTTTGTCGGTGTAAAGTTCATGTGTCAAATAAACATACATTTTCAAACGAATAAACTGCCATTTTTTACTTGCGAGGAGAATGCAGAAGGTAGTCACACTTGGCTCGCTCCGTATCCTAAGAACACGCGAATGCATCACGCTGTAATCGCATATCATTCCACCCATTCTAATCACCCTCTCCCTCTTCACTTTCCAGTATACCCTCCCACTCTTTCCGTCCCTTTCCATTTCGAATTTTATGTCAAAATAAAAAATAGCGAATAGTTTAAGTTGTTCAGTTTAATCACTTCAAAAGGAATTGAATGGCATTGAATTTGAAAATTTCACTTTTAAAGATTATTAAATTTTAAATAATTCGATTTTGAATACCTAGTTCTTGCATGATTTTATTTTTACGCAAATTCTTTTCCCAAATTAATTTTTGGAAAGTGGCTTGGTACATTGACAAAATGATTTAATGTAGTCAGCGATTGATGCTTTTTCGAAATTTTTTAATTGATTTCCCATCTTTAATTTTTTAAATTTGAAAGATGTGAGTTGTTAATTTGGAAAGCTTGGTCATCTAGGACGGTCGACTCAAGCGTCATAGAAAGTCGAACCGATCATGAGAGATGGCGGAACTGATCATTATAAAGGGTCGAATCGCTCATCATAGAAGGTCGATTTGGTCATATCAGATAGTCGACTTGATCTCCTCGCACAGGCGACCTGGCTATCTTAAGGGGTCGATTTGATTATCCTACATTATCTATATTTGTTGTCCTTTTCCTACTTATTCCAGTCTCTCGTCTCTTATAAGAGACTGGAAATTATAAAATTAAGTGGAACCTATAAAAGCTGAAAATTTATATGAAATACATGAATTCTGAAAGCATTTTTTATTCTTTGTGGAGAGTCCGGTGTATGAGACATAATTTGATATGCAAAAACAGTGCAAATTCACAATATATTTTTCGGAGCACGAAATGCTAAGCAGACGGCACGGTGTCACACTGAATTGTAAGATTTCAAACATTGAAGTGAATTCATAAACCAATAACCCAAATCTCGTTACTTTCTGGATCATCAATGAATGCTAAAATTTTTTGCACGTTTTCAGTTTGAAACGACACGGTGACAACAAATTGATAGCTGAACGTCCAGTTACGCCTTTATCCTAAATCCCTTGGAAGCATTAAATTTGACGTTCTCTCTTATGCACTTCACTCTCCACGCATATTCGAAATATCAAAAAGCAGTTTAAACTTATTAAAAATATGTTTAAGTTCAATAAACAGCAAATGTGACGCTGAACGGCTCAATGACATTCACTCACTCCAAAATTGCTCTGAACCACGGTGCTCACAACTCTCATGTCCTTTCACACTGCATCCATCGCGCCGACAACCGGATTGGTTGAGGTTGGCGCGCTAATTTGAAATGATGAAATGTGAAAAGCAATTCTAAACAGCAAATAATAAGAGTAAAGTTATTAAAAATAGTTCTTTGCTCACAAGAAGGACTTGTGAAGTAAAATTTAAATTATTTATTAGATTTTTTCCTTAAAAATAAATGATATATTTTAAATTTTAAAGAAAGGAATATATTTTTCACCTTAAATATGAATTTACAATAATTTCTAATATTCTTATGCACTTTACATTTATTATTTGTTGTGAACATTTGACTTATATATTTATTCATTTAAAAAAAAAAAAAACACGCCAACGGTAACTAATCAGGTTGGCCATCCGCAATGGGTCATTTGCTCTTCCGTGGATGGTCGAAATGAGTGAAAACAAGATGATCGTATTGACCATGCCGAAAGGATACTTCGATTATCCCTGATAGTGAGTCTGACCTTATTACAACACTCAGACTGGCCATAGACCATCTAGAAGAATGGACTGGCTCTCTAAATTTTGACCCTCTAACTTTGACCATCCATTTTTCTCCGTGTTGTTCAGTTAAATCACTTCAAAAGGAATTGAATGGCATTGAATTTAAAAATTTCACTTTGAAAGATTATTAAATTTTAAATAATTCGATTTTGAATATCTAGTTCTAGCATAATTTTATTTTTACGCAAATTCTTTTCCCAAATTAATTTTTGGAAAGTGGTATGTTACATTGACAAAATGATTTAAAGTAGTCAGCTATTGATGGTTTTTCGAAATTTGTTAATTGATTTCCCATCTTTAATTTTTTTAATTTGAAAGATGTGAATTGTTAATTTTGAAAGCTGTAAATTTGATACTGGACCATTTTTCAGCAATTCAAATAAAGAATTTGTTCAATTTCAAACGTTCTAAATTTGGAAATGGTCAACTTCTAGTTTGTAAAATTGAATAATTTCCAATTTCAAATGCGTGGTATAGTAGAAAATTCAACAGTTGAGTTTTGTAGAAAATTCGTCTGTTGATAATTAAACTCTTGAGTTTTGTAGCAAATTCGTCTCTGCTAAATTTAACTGTTGAATTTCCAACGCTTGAATTTTCAAGCAAAAAGATCAATTTTTAATCAAGAAGATTAATTTTCTAAAAAAAAAAAAGAACTTTCAACGAAATAAATGCATTTTCTACAAAAACGTTGAATTGTCAACTAAAAAAGAATAAATTTCCAATCAAAAATGGAATAATTAAATTTTCATTTGTAAAAATTAATTTTCAACAGAATACATGAATCTTAAACCAAATATTTAGTAGAGTTTTATACTTAGAACGATAAATTTTCAGAAAAAAAAAGATTCCTCAAGAAAATAGTTCGATTTCCAACCAAAGCGATAAATTTTCAACTAAAACGATGAAGCTTTTACCAAAAAATCAATTTTTAACAAAGTAGTTCAGCTTTCAACCAAGTAGTAGAAAAAACCTTCGAAATTTGGAGAGCTACATTAAAAATATTCACTTATTAATACTTTTTTGAAATGTTTCAATTTTCGATTCTTACGTTTCGAAAGATTAAAATTTTTAGTTTTTAAGGCTATAAATTTATATTGTGCCATTTTCCAGCAATTTAAATTCAACATTTTTCTAATTAAAAGGGTCTCCGTTTCATTGCTATGAGATGCAGGCCGGTTCAAAAAACTGAAATAATAAAAGCATCGCGTGATTCAATTTTAATTAGCAGGAATAGTTTATTCATATAATTTCAAGGAAGTGAAAAAAAGATTCATGAAAATCGGTTAATATTTGCAGTAATAATAGAAATGTTGAAGTGCACGCGATAGTATGCCAAGATACACCGCACTATGGGAGGAAACGCATTTTTTTCGTTCAAAAGGTCTACAGCCTCCAATTTTGACCCAATACGCAATTCTTTTTTTTTAATTGAAGAGCGCTAAATTTCCAAGAGCACCTCAGTCAGTGATTGTTGCATTTTCATTTGTTTATTTATTATATGTTTACTCGAAGTATTAGAAAATCGAGATTTCTCACAAAATCATTATTTACTCTTCAATGGCGGTTTACATATAATGAAAATCATCTAAAATCGACGCAAGAGTACTTCCAGAATGCAAATAATTTGATTATTGTCTGTTTCAATTATTATAAACAAATGAAATTAGCAAACAGCCACATAGTGTAATTTTTGTTGAAAAAAATTTGTTTTCGGATGAATATGCTTTAAATTATAGTGAGAGTGACTGTTAGTCAACAAAAAATTGGCAAACAATAAAAGTGTGGGTTTTTTGAGAAAATCGACTATTAACATTTTCGCAAAAAACTCCGCCATTTTGTCAATCTTTTTAATTTTCTCACGGATTTTGAAAAAAAAAAGCGATAAACTCTACCAGAATCTGAAAAGAAATCATAAATATCTCAATTAGGTCAAAAGTTATACGAGTTTAAAGAAAAAATTGGGGTTTTTTTTTTAAAACAAAGCCAAAAATTCAAATACGCATAAGTCTGTAAAAGAATTTTTTTTCGCGAATCGCAAATATATATGTATCGCCTAATTTCCTCTAACAAAGAACATATTTTGTCTCCAAAAGATTCTGCAACTTCAAGTGTAGCACCTGCCTGATTTGAAATGGATTCGGCCTTATTCAAAAATTGTTTTGATAATACACTACTGCCGAAAATTGTCGGTACGATCAGCTAAAGTACTATTACAAATCACTGCTGACTTTCGAAGAGAATATAAAACGTGAGAAGTTGGAAAAAAAATCAAGAATTTCTCGAATTTTTTATCTAGACTACAACTTGTGGCATGACCTAGTGAAGTTGTAGCAAAAATCTGAAATTCATACCACTTAGTCTTTTAAGTCTTATTTTGAATTTGAGCCAATAAAACTTTTAAAATCTTCACGGGTTCTCCAGATACGACTAAAAATGTCCACGCCTAAAATGTCAAGCTTCAGTCGGCGATCACTGCTGTCGACCGCGAGAGCGGTGGTCGCCGAAAATTTCTCAGATTTTGTTTCTGAACTTCTACTCGTGCTGTGACTCAGGATACTCAGGCAATAAATTCAAATTCATAGGATGTAATCTGTGGAATCTGGTCTTCAACTTAAGACAATAAAACTTCGAAAATATTGAGGGGTTCCCAAGATATGACAATAAATGTCCAAGCGTGTCTGCGTCGAGTCTCATTCGGCGAGCACCGCAGACGGCCAGACTCTCTGCTAAAGCGACTAACATTCGGCGCAGACACGCTTGGGCATTTTCAGTCGTATCTAGAGAACCTGTGAAGGTTTTTGAAAAGTTTTATTGGCCTAAATCAAAGATAAGACTTCAATGACTAATTGGCATAAATTTGAGAGTTTTTCTACAACTTTCCTAGGTCATGCCACAAGTTGAAGTCGAGGTACATAATTCGATAAATTCTTGAACTTCTTTTAAACTTCTCACGCAATATATTCTCTCCAAAAGGTTAAAAATACTTCTATTAGGGCTCAATTGACGCGCAATTTGATGAGCTTTCCAACGGTTTTTTAAAAAAGCTTCTCGCTCCATTTTTGAACGAGTAATCACGTTTCAAAGCAGCAGTGATTTTTATTAGTATTTTTGATGATCGTACCGACAATTTCCGACGGTGGTGTATAAGATTAAAAATACGTGAAGAGCGATTGCGATACGGATTCAAACGGACAGGAATTAGCGGATTCAAACCAATTGAAATTTTGTATCCGTTTGAATGAGCACTTTGCATCGTTTTTTATCATGTTCTATCCTTTGTTAGATTTTTTAATCTTTATCCGTTTCAACAATTTTCAATACGTGAATTGGAATTTGAGCCGTCCCTATCCGTTTCAGTCCGAACTTTTTTATCCTTATCTATCCGGGAGATGGTATCCTATTTATCCGTTTTAATCTGTCTTCAACGAAAAATTTTATATCCTAATGTATCCTTTTTATTGCATTCTCAACTGAAAATAATCTATCCATATCTATCCGTTTACGTCCGTCTTCAAGTAAAAATATGCTATCAATATCTATCCGTTTCAATCAGTCTTCAACTAGTAAGACTTCATCCGCGTCTATCCTTTTGAATCTATATTGAACTAATAATATTCTATCGTCGCGTATCAGTTTGAATGAAAAAAATTCTATCCGTATGTATCTGCAGTGAAAACAATAATGCTAATTCGTATTTTATAGGAAATCACGAATAATAACGGATAGTCAATAAGTTTTTTGAAGAAAGGATTGAAGAAGGATAATTATTGACTGGCACGGATAAAAAACAAAGTAGTTCGCGGATAGACAAGGATTAGGTGACGGATAGAACGATTGAAGAGGATAAGCATTGATTGTCACGCATACAGATAGGCAATACATTTTATGATGAAAGGATTGAAGACGATAAGAAATTATTGGCACGGATTAATATTATATCCGTGTGACATAACGAGAAGAATCAGTCTAGGTCGCGGATAGGCAAAGATAGGGTGACGGATAGAAAATTGTGGAATAGAACGGATAGCCAATTCTTTCTGTGGAGAAAAGATTCATGAGGATAAATATTCACTGAAATGGATAAGTATTCTATCCATGATAGTTAACAAGAAATGTCAAAGTAAGTCGCGGTTAGAAAAGGAAATGGTGACGGATAGGAAATCATGGATTCGAACGTATAGGAAATATATTTTGCGAGAACGGATTAAAGAGGATAAGTAATGACTGGCACGGATAAGTATTCTATTCGTGATAGTTAACAAGGAATGTCAAAGTAGATCGCGGTTAGAAAAGGATAGGGTGAAGGATAGGAAATTATGGATTGGAACGGATAGGCCGTGATAGATATTAAAGGATGTCAAAGTAGGTCTCGGATAGACGAGTACAGGGTTGCGGATAAAGATTCATGGATTAGAACGGTAAGAGTATACATTTTTTAGAGAAAGGATTAGAGAGGATAAGCATCCCAGATAACAATGCATGCGGACGCACATGGGCGCATGGCGTGCAAGCACGATGTGCCGGCAACAATGCAAGCACAGTGGCAGCACGTTCTGAAGGTAATAAGTAATCCCGCATATTGCCCGCACACGGTCTGCATGATATGCAGCACAGCGTGCGTCTATCATGCTCGTTAGGTACTTAGGGCAAAATGTCGGCATATAGCGTGCGGTGAAGAGTGCGACACAAAAAGCGCATTATTACTAAAAACATAATATAGCAGTTGTGTAAAAATAAAACTCTGATCAAATTCGCTTCATGCTCTAAATTTTTGTTATTGTCTAAGTTTATTTTACAGACAAAAAGTCGAAATAAAGGTGAATAATTATTTTTTTTTCAAATTAAATAAACATTTTTTCTTGGGTTTTGGTTCGGAAAATTAGCTTGGAGGATAAACAAATTTTGAGGCAAAGAACAAAGTCGGCCAGAGGTGTAATTGTTTACAAATAATTTTTTGAACTCTAAAATTTTAGCTCCGTGAAAACGCACCATAAGTATTTTATAGTCAAATCCCTTTGTTTTTTAACAAAGGTGTTGAATAAACGTTCTGTGTTGAATAATTTAAATTGTTCCAAATAAAAAAAGATTTGCAGATAAATATATATTTCTCGCTAATACATTATTTAAGAGGTAGCAAGAATAATTTTGTTTATGTCGCTTTTGGAATAAACACCTGTTGCATCATCAGTTGTGAAAGAACAACTTTCAACACAGGAGTCGCTTCTTAAAAACGTCATACAATGTTTCCTGTTACTTATGTTATTTTTAACATCTTGTTTTCAATCATTATAACTCAAAACACGTGCATGCTAGCACGATGCTGGCACGCACGTGTCCACATGCGTGCGGCGCATAAGCGACGCATATGAGGACACATATGTCTGCACTCTTGCCCTCACATCGTGCCGATCGGTCGACACGCGTGCAAACACCATGCGAGCAAGGTGTGAGCAAATTGTTATCTGGGATTGATTGTAACGAGTAAATTTTTAATCCGTGATTGTTGAGATAAAATCTAAATAGTTGGCAGATATAAAAGGATTGAGTCACGGACAAAAAATGAAGGATTGAAACATATGGGGACGGCGATTTGTCAAGCTCAGCGTAGAGGGCAGCACCGTGAGTGGATATATACCTTGTACGCAAGCACAAGGCATTATCTACAGTTTCCTTTGTTTTTTGTTATTTGGAAAGCGATTTGCTCCTTTATTTTTACACCCAATTGCCGCATGCACACCTGGCATTTCGAAAATAGTGCTTTAAGCGAACACCTCAACGCTGCGCTAGGAAGGACTGATATAATTCGAAAAGCAGACGTTACCACCGTTGGAACCGTCATCTTGTGTATCTCCACGCGCACTAGCGACCCTAGCGGCCACAAGTGTCAGTCGCCGTCCCCATAAATATGAAAACGGATAGTAATAGACAAAAAGGGATACAGAAGGCTTAAAATGGATAGTTACACCAGATAATATTATTATTCAAGCGGATAGGTAGATATCCAACGAATAAAAACGGATTGAAGAGTAAAAAAAAGTATTCAAATGGATACTTATGGGTAGATGACGGATTAAAATGGATAAGCTTCCAGTCCGCTGGTGAAAAAAGTCAGATACCATCTTATAGTTTGAGGGTCACGTACACGGAAAAAATTTGTACCTGAGGAATTACTGAACTAGTTACGATGTAGCGGATATGAAAAAAATGCAGTGAATTAACAATAACTTTTCTGTAAATCATCCGAAATGTTCAGTCATAATTACAGAACTGATAATAAATATTAAAACTCGGTACCGTGAAAGTGCAAAATGATTATCACGAATAAGTTGAAGAGAAACTACATTTCCGCTGTGAGAATCACGGTTCTTGGTCGCTCAAAACTACAGAACTCTACTGTGTTTTGAAATAAACAGACGTGGCGGCGCGCTACACATGTGTGTGTCGCAAAAACAGTTGCGATACGACATAAGAGTTGCGTCATTGTGTGTCAGTATTGTGCGAACATTAACCAAAGCAGCAGGGGACAAAAATGTTTAATCCTAATATATTTTTCTTTTGAAAGTGACAATTTAAAATTGCAAATTTTTTTCATGAAAAATGTTAGAAATAGTAAGACTTGACTTTAAAAAGTTTCAAATCCAATAGCTTTAGAATAAAACTTTTATATTTAGATCGTCTCACATTTGAACGTTTAAAATTAGAACATCTAATACAAGAATTATTATGATTACATTTGAAATTAAACAATTGAACCGTGCTCTACAGCAGTACATTTAACGCCACTTTTCATAAGGATCATTTTGGGCCTATATTCATATATTAGATGACCTTTATGACAAATGGCGCATTATGCATTGTTGTAGAGCATGCTTTAATTTAAAAAAATTTAATTTCACGAATCTAATTACAAACTGTAATTTTTTAATGCTTCTAAAAGAATTCCATTTTTTAAATTTACAGTTTCAAAATGAAAAAGTGTGAAATTCGGCATTACAATATCAGGGTGTCTAGCGACCCGGGAAATCCGGGAATTTTCGTGGAATCTTGTGCACCTTGAAAAATACGGGAAAATACCGGGAATTCGTGAGCAGATCTGGGCAATATGTGGTCTCAAATTTAGATACAAATTGTTATTTTCTGCGTCAAATTATTATTATGAAATTATATGATTGAATGGTAAAAGCGCGTGACGAGTTAAACGTGGTCGATTTATTGCTAGCCAATCAGAAGCTGTGAAATTCTAGTCAATTTCCGATTAATTTAAACGCTGAATACTTCACGCGTATAATATGGAATCTCTCAATATTATTCAATGAAATAATTTCAAATGAAATGACATATAAATCCACGTTTTCATTTTCCATTCTTTAAATGAAAGAATGAATCAGTACATTTTTAAATATTGAAAATTATATAATTTTGAAGCAATTTTAGGTTAGAAACGTTAAAACTTAAACATTTTTCATTTTATCGTTTAAAATCAAACAATTTTTAAATTCGAGGTTATTTTTTATGTAAAGTCGTTTGCAATCAATGATAATTCAGTTGTTATTTATAAATTTCAATTAAACAATTTCACTAGCAATTTCAAAATTTAACAAAACTAAACCATTAAAATTCTTACCTGAAAAGGTTAAACTTTGCACTCTAAAATTTTAACGATTCAAGGCTTTCTAATTGAAACAATTTGTTTTCAAATTGTTCAGTTTTGAATATTTGATTTATAACTGCTTATTTTAAATAAACGGCCAAATACTGCTGAATATTTTTAAAATTTCTTTTTTTCATTAAAAAATTTTAATTCGCAATGGGTTAATAATGAAATATTTAAAACTGAAACAATATTTGAACGTGTATAATTTAAAATTGAATAAAAGAGTTTAATAATGAGTTTATTCATTTTACATTTTTTTGATATTGAAAAGAGTTTATAAAGTTTCAATCGGACGTTTACATTTGGTTAACTATTAAATTCACGGTCGTTTTCCGGTTTTCCGGGTTTACAAAACTCCTGCTCATTTTCCGGTCCAGCGGCTACCACTTGTTGAAAATAATTAGGTTTAGGGTCAAAATTAAAAATTAAAAAATGTCGAAAAAGTGAATTTTTCCAAAAATTATCTCCATGATTTTGTGAACATCAAAGCAGATCAAAGTATATATTTGTTCTGGCAAATTTTCAGTCAGAAGTTTTTGTCCAAACTTCACTTTTTATTCATGTTAGTATTTATTTTAATAATTGTTATACTATTTTTAATCAACGCATATATAGTGGATTTTTTATCCGTGCATTTTTTTTTAATTTTCTTATAATTTTTGTATGTTTTGTTTTATGTGATCCTTAATTTGAAAAGCAAATATTTCATATCAAACATTTTTTTCACAAATTCAAAAATGAATCATTTAATTTTCATAATGAAACAATTTTCATTTTTTTTTCTTAAAATAGGGTAAAAGATACAACATTTTTGCATCAAATATTTAATACTAGGTTGAAATATTTTTGACCACTCTTTCAGTAATATTGGGGAAAAAGTGTAAATAATAACATTTTCTTGGGTTTATATACCGTCGAATATAATCGATTTTTTCACAAAACTATGCTGACTTTTTCTTAATTTCTGCCAAGATCTGAACTTTGAACAAATAAGTCGTAATAATTTCAAATTGTAAAATCTTTTATAAAAGTGTTCAAGTATAAGAAATTTTTGAATATTTGAAACCTATTTCTTCTAAGTTCAGACTTTTCATTTCAAGGCATTTTCTTTAAAACCAGAATCATTAAATTGTATACTTTTTACTCTAAAATCTTCATATTGTTGAAATAAACCAGCATTTGAGTAATAAAATGTGTTTGCTGATAATATGAGCTTGACCTTAAAAAATTCACCACATCAAAATCACATTATAATTTATAGGACATTTAATTCAAAGCCCGCCGTTATACCATATTGCCACATAGTTATTATTCAACATTTCAGTGACAAACGTCACAAAAATATCCGAGGTTTAAGTAAGAAAATTAAATATAACTCGTGCAACCCAAAATTTTCGGTCCGGCACTGGTCGTTTCTCACAAGCAGTAATAATTTTGTGATAAAGAATTTTTGTATTGGCATTAGGGTCTTATGAACATATATTTAATTAAAAAACATGCATATCATTAAAGTTAAATTGGCAAACGTTTCGACCACGGATAGGGGTCCTCCTCAGTGCCA
>CAKNYM010005056.1:0-15854 GCA_932195095.1 Andricus curvator | reverse complement strand
TGCAGGCGAATCATTCCACACATCCCTTGAGGGCAGTGTCATCGCTGTAGTGTCCAATGGGCAGCAGGATTTTTCCCTTACAAGATTTTTAGTTTTGGTTCGGTTATAGTTTCTAGGTGGGTACACGCGGCACCTTGGCTTGCCAGAACCCACCCATTGTGTATGAACGCGAATAGGTGGGTCCCCCCAAGCCATGGTTGTCGTGTACCTATTTTTGCCAGTGCTAGATTCACCACACCCACGACTGGCTCCTATCGGCTGTCCGCGACTGCTTATTCTTGTATTCGCAGCTAACCTTGGGGGCTGTTCAGCCTTACGGGCCGTTACCTTTTTTGTTTGACAATTCAACTTTTCTGGTAAAGCTAACAAATTTCTTCATAAATAACTAATAAGGTTTATTTTTGCAGTGAAATATAATTCTGATGATAGGAGTAAGTGTTCAAGGCGAGAAGAAAATCCTTATTTATTTTTTGTCGGATATTTAACTATTTAGTTGAATTTTGAAATATTTTGTTGAAAATTTAAGTCTTTTTTAAGATTCATATTTTTTTTGGTCGGCAGTTTATCTCTAGGGTTAAGAATTCAACTATTTTGCTAACAATCCTTACTTTATGGTTGAATTAAACTGCTCTAAAATTAAATTAAAATATTTCTCTGTAAAAAGATAACCTATTAAATTTTTCGTTTAGAATTAATCTTCTTTACTCGATAATTCAACTACTGTGTTGAAAGTCGAACTACTTTGCTAAAAATTCATTGTTTAATTCAAGAATCCTTATTTTAGGGAAAAATTTATCTCTTTGGTTGAATATTTACCCTTTTTTGTTGGAAATTCGATTATTTGTTTGACAATTAATTTTTTAAACTCTATATGTAAATGTTTTTCTGATTGAAAGCTGATATTTTTAATTGAAAATTGATATTTTCTAGTTGGAAATATAACTATTTGCTTGCAAAGTAAATTATTAATATCAAAACTTCACTATTTGGTAGGCAAAAAAAAAACTAAAAAAGCGTCACTAATCAAAATTTATATTTTTAGTTTGAAAATTGAACTGTTTTATAGATGGTTCGCCTCTTTGGTTTCAAAATTCAACCATTTTGACAAAAATTCATATGTTTTTGAACATTTTTTTTTATCTGATAATTTATCTATTCCATTTTTCATAAAACAATTATCTTTGGAATTCGTACCTCAACTATGCGGTTAAAGAATCAACTATTTTGTACAAATTAGTTATTCTCGTAGAATTAACATGATTCAAAATTAAAAAATTTGATAACCGAGAAGTAATTTTGTAGACTGAAAGTTTAACTACTCTTTTTTTGGTTCAAAACTTATGTTTGTTAGTTAAAAATTCAGCTCATTAATTAAAAATACAACAATTTTGTTAATATTTTAATTATTTTGTTGAAAATTCAATTATTTTAAACTATTTATTCATTACTATTTATTTATTTGGCCAACGGCCAAACCACGCTGAAAAAACCAGTTCTCGTCAGATCACTGAAGTTAAGCAGCTTTGGGCGCGGTTAGTACTCGGATGGGTGACCATTCGAGAACACTGCGTGCTGTTGGCACATCGTGGGTGTGGTGAGGCCAACTTGTAGTTATTTACTACAAGAAACTATCCACCTAGAAACACTACCCAAATCGGGTAGTGTCACGCCTACCCTGAAAGGGAAATGGCGTAATGGTATACTACTATACTACTACTACTATTTATTAATTTAATCATTTTTTACTATTTTAAAATATTATGTTGATAGTTTAATTATTTTGTTCAAAAAAGTATTTCGTTGAATTCATTTTTTTTTGGTTGAAAATTCAACTGTTTTGTGGAAAATTCTTTTTGAATTGAAAATTCAAGTATATAGTTGAAAATGCATCAGCTGTGTCAAATTTTGCGAACCTCAAACTGAAAACCGATTGAAAAAATGGGAAGAAATATAACGGCAATCAATTTCAGTGCATTTTCAAAGAGTCAGCAATATATGTTTTAGAAAAAATTAGATTTCAGCCAAAATTATTTTTCTAACATTATTTATATTTAACGTTGGGTCTTTTTTATACCTCTTTCTAACATGCCTTAAATTTGATCCAATCTCAATAAAAATAGTTCATTCTGTTCTTTGAAACATTATTCACAATTTTAATTGTTTATTTCTGTTAGAAAGAATTTGTTTTTTAACCAATTTTGAACAATTTATTTTGATCACAATTCCTGGAGTGTGGTTGCGTAGTCATAGGGTAGTCATAGGATTTAGAAAAATAAGTTTTTTCAATAATATATTATCTGCTCTAAGATTAATGAATAAAAAATGTGCTTTAAATACTTTATTTCGAAGGAAATTGAAAGAAAGTAAATGATATATCTTTATATTACAGTGAAACCTTGATTTAGTGATCATCACTTTAGTGTTTCCGAGAATTGACGCCGTGCCGTGGGTATGGATGAGAGGATCTGCGGGGGGATGTGCGGTGTTCACTCAGGCATGGCAAAACAGGAGCGTTGCGGTAAGGCACTGTACCCTAACGGCCCACATGTGAAACTGCATCATGACGTTGCGTGAGTTCACTCGAAGCACGACGGCGAGCTCGCGTCGACCAGCAGTGGGTTTCCGATGCCTCAAGCCAATTGAAGCTGATAGGAGCGATCGGATTATTTCGTGCGACCGAATGAGCCTGTACTAAAGCACCTATTTGACCTTGAGAACAGCGCCGTCTGACACGCGAATATATATCGCAAAGTAGTATATCAAAGTTATTGGAGCAATGTTATTGAAAAAGAGCAGTGGATATCAATTCATTTTATTCAAGAATGTTATCCATCGGTTTAAAATTTAAAATTTTAAAATTTACTATAAGATTTCTTGTTTATATTTAATTAAAATTCAACTTTCTTCTTAATTGGTGGCGCTGTCATAGTTACCCAATAGGCTCCACGATTTGCCAAAGAAAGCAAAGAAGAAGAAGAAATATTGGATAGACAGAGAGATAATGATCGTTTTGAAACGAAAAGTGCAACCTGTCATTGGAATACCATCGGATCGTCTCTGTCTATCTGACATAGTAAGAAGAGAGGTCCGATCGACTTGAAGCATCGGAGTCCCACCGTAGTGTTTTGCAACCTCCAACTGTCGAATGTTGACGTGAGAATTGTGAAAACGGACTCTTTTCGTAGACAGATAATCTAAAATCTATAAAATGAGGTGATTTTCTGTTGAATAACTTCTTCGTATGTGTGGCTATGAAACAGCATAATGCGTCATGTATTATCCGCTACGCAAAAGTGTGTGCTTCCCACTCATAGTGTTTTGCTCATGTATACATAGTTGCGAAAAAACTGATGTGCTTTTGGATACTGCTGTCTTTGAGTGGTTTAATCAAGTGAGAGACATACTATAAAGCTGTCATTTCAAACGAAATGCTCAATGGCCCGCAAACCAAAACCAAAATGTGGCGGACCTTTCGAAATCCTAAAGAATTAACTGCACTTTCCGAAATTTTTTATAAAATTACGAAATTTTAACGGAGTTTTCGTAAAGTCACCTTGAATTACAAAAACTTTTGATTATCAAGATGCAATAATTCAGCCAAAAATGAAAAATCCGGAATTTTGGAAAATACCCAAAACATAATTACCAAAAAAGTAACAAAATCGAAGTATTTTGAAAGTATAAGTTAATGAAACTAGGAGAATTCAAAAATACCTAATTGACAAAATTATTAGGTTGCCAAAATTACAGAATAACAAACAAAAATTTTGAAATTTCCAAAATTAGCAATTAGAAATTTCGGTAATTTACTACAATTTTGTGAAAATAAAATTTCAGGATTTTCGGAATTTTGGTTTTAAGACTATCAAGTCATTTCAATTATTCTATACAGATGCGTTTAGTTACTTAAGTTCTTCAGAGTGTTTTTTTCAGCGCCAAAACAACTTGAGATAATAAATACTTTGTAAAAATCATAAAGCTATTGTATAACCAAAAATCTCTTGTATGATTTATATCTTCACTTGTGCCTTCTAACTAATTTCTACTTTGTCATCATTTAATAAGTAGCAGTATATTCATAAAATCGTCAGAGAATTATCATTGTCATCCTCAGCTCACTAGAATAAATTATTCTAACAAAAAATAAAAAAAGAGAAAATAAAGTTAATTTATGGGTTGCAAATAATATTTAGAATACCTTGCCCAATCACTTAGTACATAACATTGGAGACAAAATTACGATCACCAATGCGAAGAGTGCAATTGGTTCCAAATATGCCAAAAAATGTATAACATAGTTTATCTACAGCCTCTGAAATGTATAAGATTATAGAAGTTATGATATCAGTTTCAAAGAATTAGAAAATTTTTTTTTTTTCCTTGTTACTATCTTATAAAATGTAAACATCACAGAAAGACAAGCTATGGTGTTTCTAATCTGTGAAGCAATGACTATAATATATTACATATTATATACCATAAAAAAATACGAAAATATTCGTTAATTCAGCTGATAACCAAATTGTTTATTAACGCATCATTCAGTTTTTCCTCAAATTGGAAAAATGAGGCTCGTTCATATTCCGATCTGGTCCCTGGCTGTTATACTTAATTCTTTTGGTGAATATAATAATAATAATATATATATATACACAATATCAAGTACATTTTGAAGCTATTTCCATATAACAATTTGTCAGAGATAATTCGCATTCTCCCACAATTTCTGTTTTTTCAAAGTCTATTTGACTGTGTGCGAAATGAGGATCAGTTTAATCTGCCTTGGTACAGAATTCTGTGTGAATCCGAAATCAGTCCATATTGGTACAAAATGTTTGCGTGTTACGTGAGTGACATTTTCATTTAGGTCGACTTTACCAGCGCAAGGTATAGAAAACTAAACCGTAATCGCAAAGTCACTTATTCAAGTTTTTTTATTACATTAGTACGACAGAATATTTCCACAAAGGGATGGTCATATACCAGAATAAAAGTATCTTACTTAAAAAAAGAATGTAATCCTCTCTTTCTTGTTGCAGAGTTGAGTTCACAATATCAGTGTTCACCAAATGGCGATTCTATTCCAGCTGTTTCACGTCACGCACCTTCTAATTCTTCGGACAGATATCATTCTCCTGCCAGGACTTCTGTTCCTCTTGCTGTTTCTCTTGGCAGGTCTAAGTCACCACGAATTAGGTCCAGGTCTCCTCCTGCCAGATTTTCTCGCCCTGCATTATCACCCGGTAAAATTCATACAAAAATATATTAATAATATGTAGTAGTATCGTCAAATAACATATGGGTACGGTGAGTCTCATCTAACTTCAAGCGAAACATCTTTGAAATCAGATGTTGGAAATTTGCCGCAAGGGGTTTATGGCATACAACAAGGGGATATATGATGCGCGCGCCTACACCTACTTTAAGGCTTTTTAATTGAGGTATAGTAAGGTACCTTGAATAATGTATTATTTTTTAATTCAATCTTAAGTGGAATAAATTGAAGGAAAATAAAATATGTACAATAAATAAGATACGTTGAGGGATGGTCAGGGTAAGGAAGAGATAGTTTTCTTAAGGTGTAGTCAGGTTATTAATGATTGTGTGGGAAAGAAGAATAGATATGGTCAACGGCATAAGATTGCCGCAAATTGCATAATGTCGGGGCAAAGGGGCAAGAGGTTGAAGAATAGCGACATGAAGTTAATTAGAAATTGTATGAGGTTGAGCAAAGTAACATAGGTTCGGGGTAATGTGGTCAAAAGTTGAGGCAAAAAGCTATAATAGGGGATGGCGGATGTGGTAATTCCATGTGATAGCTGTGGCTATAGATATGTGACTAAGAGAGAAAAAGGCTAAACATAGTGAGGCCTCATAAAAGTATTGGCAGATGCGTCTCTGGTCCCATAGGAGGACTATGAAACTAATTCTTTTCGAACGAAAGCAAGTCTCTATTCGATATTTAAAAAAATATTCATTGCTAACAAAGCTTCTGTGTCATGAGCATACATGAGTGTAAGATTCGACTGACCTCTTCAACTGTTAAAGTCTCATGTAATTACCGCAAGCTCCCTATTCTTGATGTTATTTGGTGAATTTGTCGAAATTCACAGTAATAAAAAAATTCCAATCTGTCAAACATCTGTCAGTGCAATCAACTGACAGCTTAAACACCTGTCACTTCACACTTCGGCTTCCTCTGGCGTCACCATGCTTTAGAAACACTACTTTAGCCCCGCTATACTTGAACCAAAAAGAGCTAAATACAAAATTAGGTACACCAACAAAAAATTATAGCAAGGATAATTACATGCTTCACCGGTTAAGAAAACCAACATCGGAACATAATACGTGTATGTATGTATTCCATAAAATTCTATATTTCTCTTTGCAGAATTAAGTTTCTGATCCGACTATTTGCCTGGTGGCGAACGTATTCTTGGGTGCGGATCTTCTTACTCTTCAGGCAGTTCTTTTACTCCTGTCAGACCTATTCGTCCCGCCAGGCCTCGTTTTGACGTACTGGACCTTGTTCGGCTCATTCCACGTAGGAATCCGTATCAGCGATTTGAATTTCGAAAATATACTTTTCCTGTCGATCAAGTAATTATGAGGAGAGTAGGAGAAAATCAATTTGAACCCATTCCGGCCCAAGAATTTACTGTTTTGTCAACAGCCAATGTTGACGTTTTTGCAATATTTGAAGAAAATACTGGCATTCTTCGTGGAATATATAATAAAAGTGAAAAACGGGTTAAAATCAACATTGGAAGCAGCAAGTTTCGATCACTGAAGCGAAAAGAAATAGAGGAATGTCCAGTTGGACAGCAAATAAGAGCAAAGCATTTTAGAATAGTTTATGCGTAAACCCGAGGGTGCATTCACTTCTCGAACATCGTAATGTTCCCCTAGATCTTTTCATTAATACATTTGTTATAAACAATTATGTATTTATTATAACTATATATGATAAATGTAATTATTGAAATAATTTAATTATTTTTTTATGTTTCTTAAGTACCTATGTAATGATTCTGATCAATAATGGGTTTGTTCGCGAAATTGTGCATAAACGTAAGCAAAACTACAGGGTAAACGAAAACACTGCATCATTTTTTAAACAATGATCTTGTATCGTTTTTTTTTTTGAATACAGATAGTTTTGCATAATTTATTTGAAAATATAGAAACTTTCGTAATTGAATGAGGAATTTAAAATTATTCGAATGCCATAATACCGATTATTATTATTATTATTAGTTTATGGGAGAAGGCTCCCATCCGAGTAAAACCGAGAAAAAGATGCTTAACTTTGGTGATCAAACGAAAGGCCGTGAAAAAATGCATGTATTCTATTAAGTTTCACATTCTTTTCCTCATTCCCCTCTTTTCCTTATTCCCCTCTTTTCTCAGATTTTCACAAATTCCTTTTTGTTGCTTTTTTTTGTGTCTTCGCTTCAATCCGAACTAAGTTAATCGAACCCAGTGAGAAAATCCAACTAATTTTCGTTAAAAGTTCATCCTTTTCCGTTAAAAAGTTCAACATACAATTTTTGGTTCAGAATTTATCTTGTTCAGTAAAAAAATTTACTATTTGGTTGAAAATTTAACTATTTGTTTGAAAACAAATTTCTTTTTGATAAAAAGACACTTTTAGTTGAGTTGAAAATTCGTCTCTTTGATTTAAAATTTAACTATTTTGTTCAAAAACTGCTTTTTCAAAAATCCATTTGTTTTTTAAGAATCATAATTTTAGTAAAAAAAATTCTGGTTGGTTGAATGTTTACCTATTTTGTTAAAAACTTGACTTTTTTGACAAAAGTTAATTTCTTAAACTGTATACGTAACTATTCCATTTTTGTGTGGAAAATTAATATTTTGAGTTGCTAGTTGATCTTTTTTAGTTGAAAATTCAACTATTTGGTTGAAAAGTAAATCAGTTATTCAAATTTTCAACTATTTGGTACAAAATTAACTTTTTGTTGAAAAATACGTTTTTTTTGGTTAAATATAACATTTAACTGTTTGAAAATTCCATTTTTTTTCTTCTTGAGAGGTGATTATGTTGGAATTCAACTACTTTGTTAAATTCATCTTTTGTGATCGAAAATTCGACTGTTTTGTGAAAAATTGGTCTAATTCAACTATATTTCTCAAAATTCAACTATAATACTCAAAATGGAACTATTTTGTTGAAAATTCAATTATTCTCTTCGTAACCTTTTTTTGCCGAAAGTTTAACTTTTCTGTTGAATACTAGAGGTGTGCAAAACAACTGGACTCATTATGTTCTTCGAAACATTCTCTACAATTTTACTTGTTAATTTTTGTAAGAAATAATTCGTTTCTTCAAAAAATTCAAAACAAATTATTTTAATCAAAATTTCTTGAGTATACTTATAGAGAACATTGCACAAAACAAAATGAGCCATCTTAATTAGGATTGAATTCAACTTTAATTTATTGAAGAAGGTTGTTGCACAATTGACAACAATAGTTTTTTTTAATAATATATTATCTGCTCTTAAGATCAGTAAATAAAAAAAATGTGGTTTAAATCCATGATTTATGATAAAATTGAAAAATAAATATATAAAATAAAAAATAAATGAATATATAATTTGTCACCATAACATTTTTCCGTGTACTCAGGTCTACTCGAATATTTGGGTAAATGATTGAAGAAATAACGAAAATTGCGTTCAAAAAGTTGTACCTTGGGAAGAAATGTGATAGAATTTCATTCTCTCTGCAGCAACTTGTAGTGCAATCTATTCCATTTCAAATTCCTTAAAGAAAATTGAAATTAAAAAAATACCAAAATGTCGTACACTTTTCAAAGAAACTGAGAAGTAAATTTTCTCAAATAGTCCATCTTTGATATTTTTATCAATTTTTATTCAGATTCGTAGTTATATGAAGGATTTGTCTTGTGGGTTTCATTATCACATTATTGCGAAAAAGAAAATCATATAAATATTATGCGGGCTAAACTATTTTTCTGGTCAGGAGGATTTTTTGTATAAAAATTGGCGAGACAAACAATTGGTTAAAATTCAAAATGTCTGATATTTTAAATCAATAAAAACAAATTAGTGAATCATCAAAATTACACAGCGCCACAAAAAAGTAGGTCGTCCGACGGACAAGAGTAGTCACATTTTATGCATTTCTCATAGCTGAATCCGAGCTTGTGGACGGGATTGAAAAAAACACGTTTTTTTACATATTTTTCAATACAAAAATAGCCAAAGAACGATGTTTTTTGAGCTTAGAAGAAAAGCTGAGAGTGATGGCGGAATTCTGCCATTGGATTCGGACTCAGAGACTCAAAATCCATAGGATGTGACTACTCTTGTCCGTCGGACATCCTACTTTTTTGTGGGGCTGTGTTATTAAATATTCTAAGTTTCAAAGTAAGAAAAGAAAAATTATATTCAACTTTTTCATCGGTTACGATGATGTTTCATTTTACATTTATACGTGCATGGTTTAATAGTTTGAAAAACACTTTTTTATTTTAATATGCTATTAGTCAATTCGGATTTTTTTAGATTCAATCACAGCTCAGTCGAATCGAATACAAAATCTGTTCAATTCGACTCATGTTCATCAATGGTGAATATTCAGTCTTTTGGATTGAAAATGTATATCTTCTGGTAGAAAACCTTTTTTTAAACTCAGCTATTTGATTGAAAAGCCAATATATTTCAACTAGAAATCTGAGTAATACAAATATAGCTCAAGATTGATAACGTAGCTCGTGGACGGCCCCTATAAAGTATAAGATTATATAACTTCTGATATCAGTTTTGACAAATTAATAATTTTTTTTTCCTCGATACTGACTTATCAAATGTAAATATCACAGTAAGAAGATTTACGCCTACAATGTCTATAATCTATCAGATAACGACTAAAGTACACTTGCTATATACTCTAATTACGCACTAGAGTAATCTCTAATTAAACTGATAACTAAACTTGTCATTAACGTATTAATCAGTTTTTACTTTTGTTGGAAAAATGAGGATCGTTCATACTCTGGTGTTATCCTTGGCTGTTATCCTTTATTCTATCGGTGAATATACCAATATATCTATAATATTAGCATCATTTTTAAGGTATTCGCAAACAACAATTTGTCAAAGTTTATTTGCATTCTCTCACATATGCTTTTAGTCCAAAGTTAAATGCTAAAAATGCCCGCTTTGGTACAAAATTTTGTACGAATCAGAATGGAGTCTGAATCAGTATGAAATTTGTGAGTGTTACTAATTTTGTCCGAAATGTATCCGTTATAATCGGACATCAGTATACGAAAAAAAATCTGGTATATAAGAGGATAAACTAATCCATGTTCCGCAATACTGCCGTTCAAAGGAAAACGTTACCATTGCAAGGTATAAGAAAATGAAACGTAATTGCAAATTCACTGACGGAACTTTTTTACAATAGTACGGGAGAATATTGCCACAAGGGGTTTATGATATATAAAAATAGGAGTATCTACTTAAGGATGTACCAACGTAATCTCAAACCCAAATAAATATTATTGATACTTCGAAAAATTAACCTTATTAAATTTTGAAAATGATTGTAAATCTTTAGAACAATTCGCAAGCCTGTTTTTATATCATTTACATTTGAAATGTTGTTAATTTAATACAGGCTCTTATGGGAAAATGGCATTTCGTAGCACATAATTGAAGTTGGCAAGGGACTTGAGCACCTAGATTTTCTGTTAATTTTTAGAATACGCAGCATGTATATTAAAGAATACTATCGCGAAGTTTAAGTCAATCCGAAACGGGTATTCGAGAAATACGACGAAAGAATAGAAAAAATGATTCATTTGAAGATTGCGAATGACTGGGGGGGGGGGGGGGCAGGTACGTGGCAACACCGCAGAGTTTTAGAAGGCATATGATTCAGGGCCGTGCTATTAGAAACTGTTCAACTGCCGCAATGTTGTACTAAAAGCAGGCGCTTTTGGTGGGTGCTAAAGGTCACATTAGTATAATGTGAATTCACTCCGCTGGGATTCGAACAGATTCCTAGTTTCTTCATTACTTACAAAATAAGCTCAAGAGATTAGCTATACCGAGTGAACCAAACAATTTGAACGCCATTTCTATTTCTCAAAACTCTATAGCGTTTTTTTTGGCTATATAGTACTTTCACCTACTACCTTTTTCAGTGGGTTCAAAGTTTCTAAGAACTCAGTTTTTACATTCTGTTCCCATTTCTAGGTTTTTTCGTCATAAGTATTTTCTTAATTAGGAAAAATATCGTGTCCAATAGTCGCTTTTTTCAAAATCTTGTGCGGAATGTATACATCCGCAATAGCGCTATGCCACCCAGTTTGTGCTATATTTAGTCATTCTGCCCAACCTTCAATTTCACAACTGCCCTTCTCCCGACGATTGGTCTGTTTTTTAGAAACCGTTGATGTATTCATAATACAGCAAACTACGTGATAATAATCAATGCGGAAAGCGTGTGCCATAATTGCTCTGTACTACCGTGGACGATCAAAATTAAAATTGTTAGTAGCAACACAGCATAGTGTCTTAAGAGAAATCATCCACTGAAGCAAACCCATAGCAATTCTCAAAGGCATAGCTGACACATTATTCCCGTGTAGAAACAACTCCCCGTAATTGCTGTTAGCAAACGGATTGTCTTTGCAGTGAAAATTACGTAAATATTAAGGAAGGAAGTGCCAAACTTTGCACAAATTTGCAAAATACCTCTACTATTGCATTTATTTTGGGCTACTGCTTATGTGAAATCCCGATGCAGAAACAATATTGCAGTTGAATTGAGCTCTTTATGTTTAATGGCTATGTCATAAAGTTATTATTGCGGACACCACCTGCAACATCGTTTATGACGGATTGTTTGGTAATAGGATGGGAAGAGACTTCTCGATAAGCTGACATAGTTGGGCAATCGTCATCTCCAATCAGCACCCCTAGTTTAAGATTGTGAGCTTTTAAAGTTGCTGTGTGCAATTAACGCTTAGCAAGCTCAGCTTCCATAGCTTTTGCGCTTTCCCAGAAGTTCAGGCGATAAGAATGAGTGGATGTATTCTCTCCTAAGAAGAACGTGAAGCAAGCTCTGTTCAAAGAGGCATATGACATAACAAGTTTGGATTCACCAACCATCATGGCATCATGGTTTGAAGCGTCTGATACCTTCGTAGCAAATTCCTTTTCACAAAACCCTGCACTCGAAAAGCCTTCTGAAGAATTATCAGAAATCTCAGGCTAATCTGGATGAAACCTGATTGGGTATTATAAAATCTTTTCGGAATTCTTTTGTCCTACATAAATAAAGATTCTTACTTAAAATATACAACAATGGGAATTAATTAAAACTCAAATAAAAAGAAAGGTTAAGAGCATAAACAAGTGTAAATGTAAATATAGTATGATTGTAGTGTGCCACCTAGGCAGTTCCAGATAATATTGACGTAAATCACTAAATGTTGCAAACTCATTCAAATATGAATTTTTAAGTTTTAGCTTGC
This sequence comes from Andricus curvator, assembly GCA_932195095.1. Classification (NCBI taxonomy): domain Eukaryota; kingdom Metazoa; phylum Arthropoda; class Insecta; order Hymenoptera; family Cynipidae; genus Andricus; species Andricus curvator. Next base: position 3,319 of record CAKNYM010005056.1, on the reverse strand, counting down.
TCAGTGTTTTATTATATAACTTCTTAAATTAATTAATTCAAAATAAAACAAATGGTGAGTTGTTAAATGTAAATGTTCAATTGCTGAATGTTAAATGTCAAATCACAGACAAAATAAAAACTCTAAAATAGAGTAGCAATGATTATCCTTGGCTATGTAGAAATTATAGGAATGTGAAAATCTAACAACAATTTCCATAATTTTTATTCCTAATAAGTATAAATTGTAAATTGCAGTATAAATAAAAATCTGAAATAAAAATATTTATACAAACAATGTATGTTTTGGAGTAGCAATGATTATTCTTGGTTAGCTTAATTGTTATTCTTAGTAAGAAATGAACTGTTAACCTCAAAATAATGAGAAACGAGCGAAAAATCGAGAACCACACGACCGACATAACATATGTACTTTCATCGGGCAAATACTAAACAGCGAGAATTGTGCGGTGTTGCCGCTTTACTCCTCTTAAATGTTATATTTCTTGTTATAAATATTAATGTTTTATAACCATTGAGACTTGAAACTAATATTCATGTGGAATTCACATACATATTATTTATGTTTTCTGACACTATCATGCACCTATCATGTAGGTGGGATTATCGGAAAAGATTACATTTTCGTTTTGTCAACATGGATTAATAGCCACAAGTTTTTTTAGACTAACTACATTATTCATTTCTGCACAATAATTAACTTTCGCTATTCAATCTCAGTTTGATTCACAATATTTTTTATCTTTGCGTAATATTAATCACTCAATATCTATCACAATACCATATAAAGCTCAATATCACTGCTATGCTAAATTAACAAGCTTTTGAAGATTTTGTACCTATAGTACATCCTTAAGAAAAGAATATAACCCTTACTTTTTTATTGCAGAGTTAAGTTTACAGTCTGAGAGTTCACCTAATAGCAACTCGATTCCAGGTGCTTTACGTTGCGCACCTTCTCGTTCTTCCAACAGATATCATTCTCCTGGCAGGACTTCTCTTTCTCTTTCTCTTCCTCTGGCCAGGTCGGGGTCTCCAGCAACTGGATCCAGGCCTCCTGCTGCCAGATCATCTCATCCTGCATCATTACCCGGTAAAATTTATTCGAAAACTTATGAACAATCGTGGAAGAAATCAGAGATCCTAATAGCTATAAAGTACCTTACTTAATAATTTTCTTTGAATTGGTATCGGAAATCTAGGAGGTGCGAGAGCCAATTGATCTAGTTCATGAATGGGTGGGCCCCAGGGCAAACTTTCCTGATTGTCGTTAATCTCGCCTCAAAATATTGCCACAAGAGGTCCATGATATACCAACACACAAGCATGTACTAACAAAGAAAATTAATTCTCTATTTCTTCTTGCAGAATTAAGTCCACAGTTTCAGTATCACCCAAATGGTGCTGTTTTGCCAGATACTCCTCGCCCTGGTTGTCGACCTTATTCTTCTCTCAGCCGTAGTCCACGAACTAGGTCTAGGTCTCCTCAAGCTAGACTTCCTCATCCTGCATTACTAACAGGTAACATTCATTTAGAATCATATGATTTGAAGAGTGCTGAATCTCAGAGGGCCCACTGGCATGGTGAACCTAAAAAATGTAGCATCAGTTGAAAATTTTTTTTCAAAATTTTTAATCTGTTTATAAAATCTAGTATCCAAATGAAAAAGAGTAATGTGCATGGAATATGTATTGCCGTAACTGTATTAAAAAGTATTAACAAATTGTTTTGAATTAATAATTAAAATAGGTCCTAAAATTGGATTTGTGGATAAAATTACTTTTCGCACTAAATGAATAGGGCAACCTTTGCAGATTTCGCAGTTAAAATTCAATATATCATTTGGTAGCGTATTTTTTAATCTTTTTATTACGCCTTATAACCCTTCAATCTTGCCTCACAATATTGCCACAAGGGGCTAATGATATATAACAAGGGACTATTCTGATTGATTATGTATTTTTTTTCATTCAATCATAATTAGATTGAATTGGAATTGAATAGAATACATTAGTTCGGATACCTTTAGGTATGGTCGAGATTTTTGAAGAAGTTGTGGTGAAATCTTCTTACTTCTTACTATCAAAAATTTAACAAATCCACCCTTTTTTTCATAGGTCTAGGCTAGCAGTGGCTACTGAAAAGGGGATTGATGTATTTTCATACCTCTTTCTCTCATTGGTTAGTGTTTACGGCATGGGGTAATTCTCTACACTGCGATTAAACATGAAAAGGTCGAAAATTATTCAATTTTAATTCCTGACTGAGCTGCATTATAAGAATGTTGGGATCACATAGCGTCTCTCTTCTTGACCTATCATGTGTCCTTCTTATTTCTCCATTTTAACTGCAGAGAATGATAAAAGCGGTATGAAGGCGAAAAAAAGAAAAAGGTGTGAGCGGATGAAAAAACGTGGTATGCGTGAGTGTAAGGGGGTGAGGCATCAGGAAATTAGTGGTATCTGGGTCGCACAGTGTGGCCACAAGTACTTTTTGTGGACAAAGGTCTGTCCACACGCCAGTCTTCAATGAATTTTGATGTTTTTTTTTGTTCAAAATGACAATACTGCAATTTTTTGCGGAACCAACTAAAAATGTATTGCCAGTGACTCTTTGCTATGAATATTTGCTAGTGAACAGGAACAGATAATTATTTGAACATTTTTCATAAACAAATATACATTTGGGTACTCTTGCATGAATAGGCCATGACTATGGATATGTGAATCATGGATGGGCCTCAACGCAGCCAGCGCGCACCTATTATAGCAGTTTACCCTAAACTTATGGCACTATGCCCCAACCTTATACAACTTTTTCCCAACTTCATGTCACTCCTCTCCTCACCCTGCATACCCATATAGCCTTTGTACCCCCTAACCCTAAAATACAATCATGTATTTGTCTTCAATGTATAAAAAGAATAACATTAACCAATGCAAAGAAGAGGTAATAAAATACATTTATCCCCTTCTCAGCAGCCTCTTCTTTAACTAGGCCCATGGTAGCGAAGAGCGTGTTTGTCAATTTCGCAATAGTGTAAAAGACTATGGGTAAGAAGGAGCAAAATATTTTTTGTACTCAGCCACATAAGATCTCGCCACCATTACATGAAAAAGCGCAACCTTCCCTAATGGTATCTAAATTAATGTATTTTATTTTATTCCAATCCTATCTATCTACTATACACGGAGAAAAAAATATGCCTGTAATAGTAAGAGCACTAGTCATGCTTTTGTCGTAGGTTTCATTCTTGCTATCTTGGTACGAAATTCATTCATTTTAAGCAGGAATCCCTTTATCCTAAAAAAGTACAAAG
>CAKNYM010005055.1:0-30374 GCA_932195095.1 Andricus curvator | reverse complement strand
ATAAGCGACGTCACGCCGCCGAAGCTTGGTCGGTAGAACTGCACTCGGTATATTTTCAACCCAAAAAGAATAATTTTGAACAAAGAACATTAATTCTTTACCAAAAAAGTCCAATTTTCAACAACACATGAATTTTCAAAAAAACATGAATTTTCGACCAAATAGTTTAATTTTTAACCAAACAGTTGCATATTTAACAAAAAAAAATGCATTTGTAAACTGAAAAGGCAAATTTGCAACTAAGAAAGACTTTACAGTCAAAAAAGAAAATAAATTTCAACTAAATATCCATACAAGTCAGCTGGAATATTCGCGGAACGCAAACACGTCTTGCTCCAATTAACTTTCAACTGTACGCGACCTGTGAATAAGATGTGCCATCCAAAATTGTGTTATTTATTATAAAACCTCTTTATTGCTAAGTGGGGACATGGAGTAATGTGACGACTGTCACAGAAATGTCAAAAATAAATGTTTTTTAGGTGATGCAATACATCCATGGCCGATGGCGTCATGAATTCATCCGGTGGTCCGCGCGGATAGGTTGCGTTATGACGAATTTGAGGGCGAGCTATACAAGCTATTCCGATCCGTAGCATGTACCGATCCTTCTGTAATGTTCATCTGCACCACTATTGTAATCTCAGTTCAGTGGATTTTACATATCTGACCGTATTTCATACTAGAAAATAGAGGTTTCTTTTACTAGACGATTACCGTTAAATTCACCCGAACTTCACTGTGACATTCACGAAATGCTGACTGCTTTTGACATTTTCACCCCTTCATTAAGAGCAGTTGTTACAATTACGGTTACAAGAAACACTTTAAATTTCTTGATTAGTAAATATTACATTTCTTTTTTCTGCGTGTACTTGGTTTAAAGTCGAACTACGTTTTAAAAATTGATTTTATTTTCCTGAAGATTCATAACTTTAGATAAAAATTCAACTATTTGGTTGTAAATTAACTTTTATGTTGGAAATTCACATTTTTGGGTAGAAAATTCAATTCTTTTTTGGTAGAGAATTCTTCTCTTGGGTTGAAAATTAAAGTATTTTTCAAGATAATTCATGTATTTTTTGGAGAATTCATTCTTTTGGAAAAAAATGATTCCTTATGACTAAAAATACATCTATCTGGATTAAAAAATCGACATTTAGCTACAAATTCCACTATTTTGTTGCAAAATTAATTATTGAGTTGAAAAATTCGTTTTTTTGGATTTAAAATTAATATGCATTTAATGCATTTATTCTTTCTCCTTATATATTTTAATTTTATTTATTTACTTCAGTAAATTGCTTGGTATTCATTATTTATGTATTAAATAAAGCAAATAAAATTGGTTCTCTATCGGTATTTTTTCTTATTCCCAGATTTTTTTTCCACAACTTATTTAGCAGTTCAGCACTATCAGCGAGAACAAATATTGCATCATTAACTTGATAAGAAGTTTTTACACGGAGCCCAAAGTAAAACTAACGCATTAGAAGATAATATATTTCGAAACTAATAATTGCGTGAAAAGCATTTAGAAAACTAAAGAAATATTGGAATGAAGTGTCTGGACAATGTTTAATATTCATTTTCTACAGGTTTTGATTGAATATAGATAAAACGATGAAATTTCTTATATTTATTTTAAACTAAAACATTTTCAATTTAAAAAAAAAAGTCTTTTCTTGTACTGAAACTTTTGTAATTGTCATAGTTATCTAATGACTTCTCCTTTATATTAGTTCAGACAGAGGGCTTTACTTTTTTTCTCAAATGACGCCACAAATAAAAAGATAATTAAGTGGACCAGTGATATTTACCCTTGATCTGCTCACAAACGCCGTTGTGGAAATAAAACAATGATATTGAAAAAAAAATTGAAACAGAGAATTGTAAGATAATTTGGTTTTAAATAATTTCAACTATGTTACAGTTTCCAAAATATAAATACTTAATCTAAATAAAAAAGTGGAATTAATAACAGAACTTTTTTTTAAACTTCTGTATTTTTTAAAAACTTGGATTCAAACTTATTATTAACGATTCTGACGATTTCTGCCATAGGTGGGAAGGGCTTAACGGAGAATGTGAAATCCAAAATAAAAAGAATAAATGTGAAGAACAATTTGTATTATGCTTTAAAAAAATGATAATTAAAGATTTTACTAGTATAGCATTTAAATAGTGATTTCACACTCTTTCCCTATTTTCCTCTTTTTTCCTTCTTCAAACAATTCTTCTTTTTCATCCCTGTTTTAAAAAAACTTCCCCTTTTTGCTTCCTCATAGAGGAAGCATTGTAATGGTAACATTTACCAAATTCTTTAAATTCATTTAATTAAACCTTTCTCTACTTACAAATGTCTAATATACTGTTCTGAGCAACTGTCCGGATGTGTGTGTGTGTGTGTGTGTGGATGTCACACTTTTTTGTAAACACGATAACTTGAAGACCGTTGCAGATGAATTGATGAAATTCAAAGGGCTTATTTTCGCGACTAATATCTTGAAACTGACGAAATTATTTCTAAAAATATTTATTGAAATTTTTTTAGCACACAATAATATTTTAAAAATCGGTTTTTTATAGTAAAACTTTTTTCATAAGCATAATTCAAAGTTGATGCAAGAATATAGAAGATTCCTGGATTCTAGACGGATCGATTGACCTATAATATCAATACATTTTATCAAAAAGTAGGGTAGTTATGGTAATTTATATATTTTGAAAATCGGTTTTTTTATAGTAAAACTTTTTTCATTAACATAATTCAAAGTTGATGCAAGAACAGAAAAGATGTGTTGATTCTAGACGAATCGATTGACCTATAACGTTGATACATTTTATTCAAGAGTAAGGAAGCTATGGTCATGCATAATATTTAAAAACACGGTTTTTTATAGTAAAACTTTTCTTCAAGATAATTAGAAGTTGATGCTAGCATATAAAATTTTCCTTGGTTCGAGACGAATCGATTGAGCTAAAACATTAATACAATTTATTGAAGAGTAGGGAACTTATGGAAATTTACATATTTTTAAAATCGATTTTTATATTAAAAATATTCTCATTCTCATAATTTAAAGTTGATGCGAAAATAGAAATGTTGTGTTCATTCAAGACGAATCGATTGACCTATAGCATTGATACATTTTATTGAAGAGTAAGGAAGCTATGGTAATTGCATAATATTTAAAAACACGGTTTTTTGTAGTAAAAATTTTGTTACTAACATAATTCAAAGTTGATGCAAGAACAGAAAAGATTCCTTGATTCGAGGCAAATCGATTGATCTATAATATTAATACACTTTATTGAAGATTAAGGAAGTTATGCTCATTTATAAACAAAAGTTGACGCATAAATAGGAAAGACTTTTTGATCATAAATTTTCAAATAAAATGATTCTGACAATTTTTGTAAAGAAATCATGAAGCTGAGAAAGCGATAGGGTGCGACAGAACATTTCCTTTCCCTTTTCCAGCACGAAAAATTATCGTTTCAAATACAAAATTTCATTTGTCTGATTTGTCTTTGTATTTAAAAAATTGTTTGTATTATTTTGTATTTTTTGTAAATTTCTTTTTTTAAATTGATCAAAATGAAGACTTTGCTTTGTCTTTGAATTTTGCTTAGGGACTGTACATGAACTACGTTCCAATTTGAGGGGGCCGGGCGAGAGGGTCGCACCAAAAATAAAGTAAAAAGTTTGATATTGTGCCAGAGATTACAAAAAAATTAGTCTTTATTCTTCTCTGCTCTCTGAATCGAACTGTGTAAAATTTGAAGAATTGCTAGTGAAATTTTACAGATTCAATTAGCGAAAAGTGAGCCACTAAAAATTAGTAGAAAATTACTAATTCGAGTATTTGAAAAATTTCCTAATTCAATAGTAGAAAACTAATTGCTTGATAAGAAAAAAAATTTTCAGGACTGATATAATAATTTAAAAAAATTCTTCAAACGGAAAACGTTAAAAATAGAATAGTTTAATCAGACGACGCGATAGTGTGATATCGTTGACTCTATTCAAACATTAAGAAGGTCATATTGCGTAATTGTAAACGTCACGTAACCTGTCTCCAATCTAAAAACATTTTCTTCTGAGCGGTACTTTTCAACAGAGATTTGTTTTCGATTTTCAAAATTTTTTTCGGTTGCACATTTTTCTAATTTTCCATAAAAAACTGAAATTATATAGCAAACTTTGTATGAATGATTTAGAACACACTAAGAAAATCCAACTATTTTCAGTTGAAAATTCTACTATTATATTTCTACTATATATTTCTCGTGTGGTTAAAATTTGTACTATTTGGTTGAAACTTCAATTATTTTGTTAAAAAGTCATTTTCTTCTGGTCAAGAATTCAACTACTTGGTTGAATTTTGAACTACTTTGTTAAAAATTAATTTTCTGGCTCGAAGAATTTTGATTGAATTTTTTTCGATTTTTTGTTGATTCTTTGATTGAAAAGTTAACTATTTCATTTTTAGAAAATTCATCTTCTTCGTTAAAAAATCATCTTTGGGATTGAATATTGAACTCTTATGTTGAACATTCATTTTTCTAAGATCATCATTTTATTTGAAAATGAATCTCTTTAGTCAGTAAACTTTTTGAATTAAAAATGTAATTATTCCATTGTTTCCTGGAAAATTGATATTTTAAATTGAAAATTGATATTTTCTAGTTGAAAATTCAAAAATTTTGCTGAAGAATCATTCTTCTTCGTTGAAAATTCATCGTTTTGTCTTGAAAATTCATATATTTTGGTAGAAATTAAATTTTTTTTGTTGGCTGAAAATCAGAACTCTTTAGTGAAAAATTAATATCTTTTGGTTGAGGATTCAATTGTTTTTTTTTTTATATTTTTTTTTTTGGCTGAATTCATCTATTTTTTTGGTTGAAGATTCATTATTTGAAAATTAATTTTTGTTAAAAATTTATATTTTTGGTTGAAAATTCAATTATATGGTTAAAAATAAAACTATTTTATAAAAATTTAACAATTTGAAAGAAAATTGAGGTATTTTGTTAATAATTCACGTTTTTGGTGGAACATTAATTTAACTATTTAGTTAGAAGTTAATCATATCAGCAGGTTTTAAAGGACTCCAATGGTTTTCAACAAATTTAAAATTCAAGAAATTTCAAGGGATTTCACAAATTCAAAGGTTGTTAGAAATTTATAGATATATAGGGATTTCAGAAAACAGATTTTAAAGGACCTTCACGGATTTTGAGGCTTGTTGAACTTTTTTTGGGATTCCTAAATATTTCATCTAATTTTGAAAGATTTTATCGGTTTTCAACATTTTTTTATTAGCAATTTAATTATTGGGTTGAAAATAAAAATATTTTGTTCAAGGGTTAACAATTTCTTTGAAAAGTCATCCTTCTTGGTCAAAAAAACGATGTGTGCGGTTGCTCCATCGTTTGTTGCGGATATATTTATTTGTGAGGATTATTCGTGCATGGATTGTGAATTATTTGGTGACTCTTGTGGTTGGCTACTTGTGGGAGTTTGTGAACATCGCGAATTTTTGAAGGATCTGCCTTTTACTTGAAATTTTGAAAGGATGTGATGGGGTGCTTCTGTTTTGGTCCTGAATCGGCGCGTGGCATATAGAACTCCGTTAATGACTATCATCCCGTCAATTCTAATCAGCAAACATGTGTATTGTCTGTGTGTATGACTAAATTCAGTACATTCTCAACCGATAAATTAAAAAATTTATAAATATTAATTGGCGTTCGGATGTGTTCTTATCTAAATAATTGACTTTTGCCTAACTTTGGAACCAGGAAAATGTCTGACAAAGAAAGAACGTGTGGACAATGTAATGCTAGTATTGCAGGAGACTCTTGTTACTGCCCTTGTGGCAAACAATATCATCTGGGATGTATAAATTATGCCACGAAAAGTAGTACTGGCAAAAGGAAATGCTGTGGGCATAAGCCTGCAACTAGATCCCTTTCACCTACATCTGCACCAGCTCCTGTATCAGCTCCTGTTTCAGCTCCTACTCTTGCTCAAATAAACGAATTCCTCTTAAAACATTGTGAAACTATTCAAATAAATACCGAAAAGTTTATTTCTGAGAACATTGACTCTCTGACTACTAACTTACAAACTGAAATCAATGATCTCTCTGTCAAAATTGACTCATTTGATGCTAAAATTGAGGATACCATTGAAAGAATTGATGGACTCGAGTTAAAAGTAAAAGAATTTTCAACTGCGTGCGAGCAATCTAACTTGGATCCAGTTGAAGGGAGTACAATTTCGTCTCAGTGTCTAGCAGATATCTCAGATAGAATTACTCGAAAACGTAACGTCATCATCTTTGGCTGTTCAGAAAGCAATGGCACTGGTAAGTTAAGCACTGAGCAACTTAAGGAACTTGATTCTGAAAAAATTGAGGAATTTATTAAAGTATTTTACAACTCTTATGACCCGAACAAAATGGAACTCTTTAGACTTGGTAAAAATCCACAGAATTTTGGACCACCTCGTCCCATCAGGCTAATCTTTATCGAGGAGGAAATTGCTCGAAACATACAACAGAGCTACTGGAAGTGGAAAAAGACACAAGTAACAAGAGACAACACTAAAATAATCCTGGCACAGGACCGTACTCCTCTTCAGAGAGCACGATACAAGGAGGTTCTGACACTGCTAAACGATCGTCGAAAGAGAGAAGAAACCAATTTGAAAATCAAGGAGATTCACGGGGAGCCAAAGATAGTGAACATCAGGATGTCGTCTGCTCTGAACCATACTTAGAAACAACAATCACAGAAGTGACACTGAATAGTAATTATGTAGCTAAAACCTTTAATTGTTCACATACCATTGATTTAAATTTACTAAATGATTTCACAATTTACTACCAGAATGTTAGGGGGCTTAATACCAAAACTAGCGAGTTGTTAAATTCACCAGATGTTACTGAATTTGACTGTTTGATTTTCACTGAAACCTGGCTAAAACAGAATGTACGTACATCCGAATTATTTGATACTAATCTATTTTGTGTTTATAGGGATGACAGACTGGACAGGATTGGAGGTGGTGTTCTTGTGGCAGTTAAGTCTATTGTTACTTCTGGTCATATCGATATTTCTCCTGTTATTTCAGCTTCTGCCAGAATCAATTCATTGGCTATTAAAATTATATACGAGAGTAAGAAATTCATTTTGTTTGCTACTTATATTCCACCTGATATATCTCCTTCTGTGCTTGAGGAATTCTTTGAGGCCCTGTCCGGTATGTCAACCGTCTGGGGATGTAATATTCTATACATCGGAGATTTTAATATCCCAAAATTAGTCAAATTTGCAAATCATGGGATATAGGATGCGAAATCTTCTTTGCTAAATATGTTTATGGACATCAATCACCTATCACAATATAATGATATTCACAATATTAATGAACGATATCTAGATCTGGTCATTTCTTTTTTTCCATGTGAGGTATCTAACGAAATAATTCCAATACTTCCTGTTGATAGTCACCATGCACGAATGATAGTGAGATTTGAAGCTTTCATACCTGACTCATCATTCAGGGTCAAACTTCTTACGAATTTGTCAATTAAAAGATACAAATTTAAGGACTGTGACTACATTGGTGTTAAGAATCGGTTAAGTAATATGGACTGGTCATTTCTTAGCCAAAGTGAGGATATTAATTTAGTACTTGACCTATTTTACAACAAATTATATGAAATACTGGATGATGAAATTGGTACATACTCTTTTAATTCTAAGAAAATGAAATATCCCCCCTGGTACACGTCTGAGATTATAACAAATCTACAACGTAAAGAGAACGTCAGAGTTAATTATAATAAATACGGAAATGAATATCATAATGAAGTATTTCTGACTCTTCAAAAACAATTAAAATGTAAAATGAAACAGAAGTACAACGAGTATTCAAACAGGATAGAGTTGGATATTGAGAGGTCACCATCTTCATTATGGACACATGTTAATAATTTCAATAGAGTTTCCAGAATTCCTGGTATTATGCATGCTGGTGGCAATGAAATCTCATGTCCAAAAGATATTGTCAATTCATTCGCTGACTTATTTTCGAGTTTTTATAAGCCTTCTTCTGAGTTGCCTAGAGGTATCATTACATGTTCTCACTCGTTCCTAGGGGATGGGGTTGATACATCTGAACTACAAGTACGGTCAGCAATAGGTAATTTAAAGAACAAACTCTAGTCTGGCCTTGACAACATCGCAGCTTCCCTGATTAAAACTTGTGCTAAAGAGCTTTCAGCGCCATTAAGTATTATATTTAACTTATCATTCTCACTAGGAAGGTTTGCGGATAGGTGGAAATACACAAAACTTTGCCCAGTATTTAAAAAGGGAGACAAATCCCAAATTATGAATTACCGTCCAATTGCGTTGTTGTGCAATTTCTCCAAGATACTGGAAATGTTCTTGAGTGAGATCATCTGGTCTTATCTGAGCCCTGTTCTTTCTTCTTCTCAACATGAATTTGTTCCGAAAAGGTCAACTATGACTAATCTTGTTACATTATTACAAATAATTTAATCTTGTTTAATATGCAATAGACAGGTGGATGTAGTTTTCACGGACATTTCTAAGGCCTTTTATTGCATTAGTCACAGTAAAATCATAATTGATTTAAATAAGCTGGGAATACCGGAAAAAGTTCTCAAGATTATTAAATCTTATCTCAGTGACCGGAAAATGATTGTGCAATATAATGGGCACTCTTCATACTCATTTGTTCCAACTTCAGGCGTGCCTCAGGGCAATTGGATATTGATAATTTTGTTGCTTGGTGTGCAGAAAACTCGCTTGATGTAAATGCTGATAAATGCAATGTCATAAATTTTTCGCGCAAAACTGATCTAATTGAAGATCATTACAAAATCGGTGATGAGCTTCTCAAGCGAGTTTCACAAACTAAAGATATGGGTATCTATCTACATTGTACCTTAAAATTTAATACGCAAATTGATAATATGGTTAGAGAGGCTAATCGATCTCTGGGATTTTCATTTCGAGCGTGTAAAAGGTTTAATAGGCCAAGTACTTTTAAAATGTTGTATTACTCATTGGTGAGATCCAGGCTAGAGTATGGAATGGTGGTGTGGTACACTGATACTCGCTATTTGATGGAGGCTATAGACAAGTGCCAGAAGAGGTTTTTAAATTTTTTTTAATTGGAAAACTGTTGGCCAGTTCTTACCTCCGGGCTCAGACTACCAGCATATATGTGATAGATTTAACGAGTGGACATTAGAGAATCGAAGAACTGTTAGTATGATCATTTTTCTCTTTAAAATCTTGAAAAGCTACATTGATAGCCCATTTCTTCTGAGTCAGATTCCATTTGCAGTACCTCAATATTATGCTCGTGCCAGTGTACCATTTTATTTACATAGCCCTGGATCTGGAACACTCCAACGAATGTGTGCGATCTATAATACAAATAGTGACTCTCTTATAGACGTACAGTCCATGTCCTTCCTTTAATGCATTTACTCAAGCCATAAGAGAATATGTTATGCATTCTATGTAATTGAGCAACGTATGTTCTTTTAGATAAGCCGTCATTTATACCAATCTTATGATGAATTAATTATAATGCTACATAAAAGTTATATTAAATATTGAATGGAAGCTTACACGTAATCCTGTAATTGGTCCTAGCACTGTCAAAAGTATTTCGTACATTAAAACGTGATCGATGAAACCTATATTTTGTAACGTTTTTGATACGAAAAAATCACGTTTTCCTTACAAGTAAAAATTTCTTCAATGAGACCAAAAACAGGTGAAAAATAATCGTTGACATCGATTATAAGAATCATATCTTCGTGAAATTTTATTCCTTTGCAATCAATCCAATGAGGATTATAAAAGAAAGAAGCATCGCAATTTCGTACATTTTCAGGTAAAAAGTCGCGTAACGTATCAATATCTTTTTCGTGAACTTCTGTACTAGGTCCAATAAGGGTTAACAGATCGATTGGAATAGATGACATAAATCTGTATCACATGTGCAATTGATGCTTCACAACTACTGAATGTGCTAAATTTTTTCTACACGCATTTACTGTACCATATTTCTTTAGAAATTTATGTTTCGCTTCAAACTTGAAGCATGAATATTGACTGACAGGCCCCGATTCCTTGATAAAATTACTGCAAATAATCAAATTATGGGTTTCGGGTTTCAGAAACTCTTTTGTTATTTTTACGTATAAACTGTTATGTTCAAATACAAGCGTGTTTAAGACCTTATAATGATTTTTATTGATGGTCTTTGCTGAGATAATACTGAGAATTTTGCGTAATAGTCGGGTTTTCGTAACCATTCGGATTTTCCAATAATGACTTCATGTAAGAGAAAACACATTCCAGATTGCCGGGTATTTGAAAAAATAATGTCAACATTTTTTTTAATGAAATCATTTGCCCCGTCACCCCACAGGCATGAACTTCGGTACCACGCGGAATACCATATGCGATTGGAGGTACGTAGAAGTTACTTTTTTTGAAGAAATTTAAGCGTCCTTGTTCAGTTGAAAAAATTTCGAGTGATTCCTTGTACTCTTTACAAATAGAATGTATGTCTTCTTTGAAGTCATTATTATTTGCATCGGAAGTCAAGTGTACTCGATTTTCAATGTCACCGATCAATCCATCCAAAACATGTCTTAATTTCTTCGTACATATTTTGGGCTTCATTTCAACACAAGTTAAACTTTCCTGATATTTTGGCTTTCCTGTAATACCCAATCCATCAACAGTTGTAAATAAATCATCAGAATGTTCTCTTAAATTTTCGCTTTCTCTAGAAACTGTTTCATTGTTATCAACTGATGTGCATTTCCGTTTCTTGACTGCAGGAGGCGGAGTTTCGTGTTGCAAATAATGTCTTTTTAAAGAACGAAAAGTGTCAAATTGTCTCGTCAAATAGTTACATTCGATACACTTGTAATAAATTCTTTCAAGGAAATGCTCTGTTTCGAAATGTTTACCTAAAGCTTTATATTAGCAACATTTTTTTACACATACAACAAATAGGCATTTTGATCAGAAATTAAAATCGTGAACCTAGTGTAAGAAAAACTTTAGAACGTTTCAAAAATTGATTATATAAGTGTTTTTTTTTAATCTTTTGCCTCGAAGGAATCGTATTCTCTAACCATCGTGCTCACTGCGGTACATTTTTTGTTCCACTTCGTACTCGACTTCGAACAGTATGGTGTCGACGAGCGCCAAATACTGCTGTTTGACGACGCTTTTGAAATGTCAAATTATGAAGGCCTGTGGTTGCAGAGTCAGTTTCAGTTTTCGTAGTTGGTCTCTAAGATGTTGAATTTCATTTTCCAATTCGTCACGACTCTGTAATTCGAAATTACAAATTTAAACATGTCAACAATGCCTGCAGTAAAAAAAAAGTAATTTCAGTTGAATTTTCACAAAAATACTCACTTCAAGTTTGCACAAGAAAGCGTTTCGCCGTTCAATTTTTAACGGGCGCCAAGTAGTTCCTTGTTTGTTTGCTACAACCGTCGTGACAGGAAACAAGCTTGGCAGCATTGATAGAACTTGAATCGTCTGCAAATCTATAGCATTAAGATGAAATTATAATCACTGAAACAACTTGCCTAATTTCAGCAACGTTGACAAAACGCTTATGTACTTAGTTTACCTCTCCCACTACCTGAAGGAACATAAAATGAAATTTTACCCTGTTAGTATGAAAAACTTGTTGGAAACTCAAAAAAGAGAGTAAAATCAGAAAAAACTTAGATCGAGAAACAAAAATTGAGAACAGAAAGGAACCTGAGAAAAGACGAAAAGAGTCGAAAGAAGATCAAATAAAATTGGAGGAAAAGAGAGAAAACTCTAAACAGCAGTAATCGAAGAATAACCTGACTGAAAGCAAAGAAAAAACATAAAAAAGAAAATACAGTGTAAACTGGAAACAACAAAATTGAAATTGTTTTGATTACTTTCTCCATATAATCACCATTGTCTATACGCGTACCTTCGTCAGAATCTCTCTCGAAATGCGGATCTGTTTCCTTCACTTTTTGTTCAATGAAAGATGATAATTTTGACCAAGCTCGATTTATTGCTAAGCGGGAATCAGAGTAAGCATGTTCGAAATCAATTTCCAACTAAAGAAAAAATAAAACTGATGTAATGACAATCAAACATTAGAAAATGATTGCAATTAAATCGAGATACTCACCAAAGTATATCCTTGTGGTTCCTTCAAAGCCTTATACAGCGCAGTGTATGTTGAATGTTTACGTTACTTTCATCTCGCAATAAACGCAATCGCGCCACCACGGTCTTTTTCCATGCTTCTACTACTCGATTCCAGGGGGTTGAATTATTCTTCAACCAAATGTCTTGTTCTTCGACGGTTCCATCAGCTGTAAATAACGAGATAATAGTGTCATGAGAATTGTATAGACGCAATTAACTCAATAAACGAAAGAACGAAAAGAAAATAATAAATTCCAATAGAACTTAAATGTGCATGAAGAAAAAAATGACGTGAAGAAACAAAAAATAATCAAAAATAAATGCAGGCACCTTTGTCGTCTTCTTCGTCGATGAATTCTTTGGATTTTTGTTTCTGCTTAGAAATGGTTCCCGCGTTGATGAGAGTTCTTCGCACTGTCTGGTACTTCACTATGATACGTCCCTTTGGAACTGACTTCCTTTCTTTGTTTTTTTCCACGATGATCCACTTGTCCTACAAAATGTATGTTGCAATTAATATTTATTGAAAGTTAATGCTTGGAAATCTTGTAATAACAAGTATACGTACTTGGGCTTCTGATGGAAAAATATCGAGAATCTTCTGCGTAAGAATGCGTG
Organism: Andricus curvator; assembly: GCA_932195095.1. Lineage (NCBI taxonomy): Eukaryota > Metazoa > Arthropoda > Insecta > Hymenoptera > Cynipidae > Andricus > Andricus curvator. The sequence goes on along the minus strand of CAKNYM010005055.1, from coordinate 17,471 downwards.
CTCGGTTTGTCGAAATTCTGTACGAGAAATAATTCTTTATAACATAAAGTTAAATTGTTCTTTCATCTACTGTTTATTCATTATCTAATATGCTACTTCACCTCGCATCAGCATATTCTTTTAATTCATTTCTGTCGATGAAGTCAGCTAGAAGATTTCGAGTCGCGTCGTCTAATTTTTTTGTCTTCTCGTATAATGACAATATTACTTTTCCACGAGAATCGTCGGCATTAAGTAGAGCTTTCAAATCCTGAAATGGAGATGTCATTTTTTCACGTTTTCATCCACATCCTCGCACCATTGATGAAATTTTATGCAATAAATTTGGGGAATCATTCGTTTGTATAACTGATTATTAATTATTTCGAAATAAAATTTTATATTTTTTGAAAATTCAAATAAATTTTCAAGGATTTTACTTTTGCGAATCAAGAAAATATTGTCGACTACGAAGGAATCGTCAGGAAAGGAGTTAACGAAAAAACAAGACGTTTCGCTAGCTAAATAAAAATCGTGGAAAGCAGAAGCCTCAAAAAGCTGTTCGAAGTTTCAAAAATTCAAAAATGTCATTACGAATCAATTGGTAATCAGTTCTACAAACGGAAAATTCCCAATATCTGATGCAAAGTAATTCAAAAATTATTTTTAATTTGAGAAATGACCAAAATCAATAAGGAATTTTTGATAAATTTGAATTTTATACATTTCTTTGCCAAGTCCTACAACGAATTCCCAAAATCTATTGCATAATATATTTCAATAGAGTTTTGTAATTTCTTGTACGAGATCGCAAAAAAATGTACAATATTCGAATTTATCAAGAAACCCTCATTGATTTTGGTCAAATCTTCACTAATTAAAAACAATTTTTGATTTATCATGCATCAGATTTTAGGAATTTTCGGTTTGTTAAATTGATTATCAATAATTTGTAATGACATTTTTAAAATGTTAGAATACCGCACAGCTTTTTGAACATTTTGCTTCTGCGAGTCGAGAACGAATTGTCAATTACGATAAAAGTGTCAGGATTTGAGTCAACGTAGGTTGACTCGATCCCTGTTTCTTGACTCACATATTCATTGTCATCTTCGGCATAGTTGCCCTTCGGTTTTTTCGTCGGCTGCTGTATATTGTCGTCACACAGCAATCTTTTCCGACTTTCCGTGTCACAAGCTTTGTTCTCCTTGGCAGGTGAAATGTATGAAATTTACACATAAGCATATAATTGCAATTAAATATCGATTGATGACATTGCTAATAAATTTTACTTCAAAATGCATCGTCATGATTACATTTTACTTCCGAATTCAAAGTGTTGTCGGTAGATAACTCAATCTCTTAAAATTTCTTTTCTTCTTGAGATGCTCCAGGTTTCTCCGTGTACTATGACCGTTCCGGTGTGGTATCAGCATTCGTTCTAGACTAAAGTAACAAAACATCTGAATTGTATATTGATTTTGATAAATCCCGAATACCATTCTTTGGACATAGATCTACTTATTAATACATTTATTTTATAACATGTAAATATTTGAAACGTCAAATATTATCTTCGACAGTTTTTTCGCCGTTTCATATATTTCGTAATATAAAAAATTTTGCAGAATGAAGAAATGAAAAATTTTCTTTTTGTTTGTATAATACCGCCGATGCAGAGAACGATTTCTTCACTATTTCGAATCGAATTTCGTCTCCCACATTCTTCAATAATTTTTTAACGTGTTCTTCACGAATGTAAGGGAGTATGTCCGGCGTTAGATTTTGTTCTGTCAAAAAAAAATTGAATTTAGAATATAGAACAATTCAGACGCCTAAGTTAAAAATTGATTGTATACCTTCGAAACAAATGACTTCATTTTTTTCGGTTTTGATTAAAATTTGTAACTATTAGCGATCGCAAAGTTCTTGAGGTAAATTAGTCCATTTACGTTGAAAATGTAGTGAAACTGAAATGCGAATTTCGAATTATTGGATTATTTTAGAATCCCCACAAAATTAACCCAGATTTTATACGATTTTCACTGTGTTAGAGAGAAAAGATTAGATAACGCATGGCGTGTTAAAAGTTAGGTTAGGATTTTTCGGAAAGTCGCCGAAGCACTTACTTTCGAATTCTCCGATGTCCTTTTTTTCACGACTCGATTTGATGTTTATAAAGATGTCGACAGACGTTTATTTTTTCTGGGCACACACTGTAACACTTCATATCTCACAACTAAACGCAGGGATTCCCAGGGAACAGGTGAGGCATAATACTTGACGCGGAGTGGCGCATGCGCATTCAGAAAGAAGTCGCGCGCGCTTTATGAAATGTAATTACTGAAAACTGATACAGCTTTCATATAAATTATTTTAAATCAGAAATTATTAACTTTTTGTTCACTTATTTAAAAAGGCTGAGTGTTTTTCAATGAATCATTAATTATATTATCGGAACAAGTTCGAATTATAATTAATTCAAAACAATTGTGACACATTTCTGAAAATTCGGTATAGAATATAATTTTACGAGACGAAATTTATTCGAAATATTCCAAATGTAAATTTAACAGTTTAAATCAATTCGATTTTACTGAGAAAAAACATTCTGAATTATTCTTTCTCAACTGAAGAAATTGATAAGTTATAATGACTATCGACTACAACGTAGCAGCATAGCAAATCGGTTTGCACGCTTAATTTAAAAATTAACGAATACAGCTGTGCTGTGAGAGCAAAGTAAGATCTGCTGCTACAGCAAACTAGATTTGTTGAAACAGCAAACTGGATTTGTTAAAACAGCACATAGCAAGGTTGCACCATGCTGACAGAGCACATTTATTTTTTTCCGTGAAATATTGCCACGGATTTAAAGAGATTTCGAAACATTTTGAGGGAGTTTAGATGATTTTAAAGATTTCCAAACATTTGCAAGTATTTTGAGGGAATGCAAAAGATTTTAAGAGACTGAAAACATTGCAAGGGATTTCAAAGAATTTTGTAGGATTCCGACGGATTTCAAGATATTTCTAGTGAACTTCAAAAAATAAATTAAATTTTGAAAGTATTTCTAACAGATATCAAAAATTTCAAGGGAATTCAAGGAATTTCGAGGAATTTCACAAAATTAAAGGATTTCAAGTTTTTTTAGAGAACCTAAATTTACCTAACTAACAATGTAGCAGTTCTATTTTTGTTTGAAAATGGATTTTTTTAAAGGAAAATTCAATTACTTGTGTAAAGATGAACCAATTTGTTGAAAACTGATTTATTTTTGTTGAATGTTCATTTGTTCGGTTACAGATTCAACCATTTTGTTCAATTTTATTTTTTTATGGCTCAAAATTAATTTTTTAACCGAAAATGTAACTTTGTGGTTCAAATTTAAACTTGGTTTAAAGTTAAACAACATTTTAAAATAGTTATTTGTGATACAAGTGAGAAAAATAGGTGATTGTGTGAGAGTGTGAATTTTGCACCATAAGCATTTTAATATTTGTTTTGTGGAGATATCGTCTTTTGAAAAGTATTATTTGATAAAATTATTATTCCTTATGATTGAAAATTTATCTCTCGAGAGAAAAAAATCGATATTTGGCTACAAACTCAACTATTTTATAGCAAATGTAATTATTTTCTTTAACATTCGTCCTTTTGGATTAAAAATTCATTTTTTGTATTGAATTTTGAACTCTTCGGGTGTTTTCTAAAAAAATCGTTTTTCGGCTTGACAAATAAAGTATTTAAATCAACTATTTTGTTGAAAAATTTCATTCTTTTATGGAAAATTAAACTGCCTACTAAAAAAGACTTAACCTAAAAATCGCCCATTTTCAGTCCCAAGAATTTGAACTGAATTATATGACAGATGTTACATTATGATGATATGTGAACGGGAAAAGAATTTTTTTTCCAAAGATATTAGTGACCGAAAAATTCCATTGTAAAGGTCAAATTTGGCAGAATCAAGTAGAATTAGCAAGCAAATGTCCAATAGTCAAATTAATGTATATAATTCCTGAAAATAAAACAAGACTCCAAAGATCAAAGGGCAACGACCACAAAATGCTCCTATAGCAATTCATAAAAACAAGAAAAATTTGTTTCTTTGGACAAAAATAAAAAACAGGAAAGAAAAATGAAGAGGAAACCAACCAAATCAACTTCCTTCTCTTTTTTTATTTCTTTCGTCTCTTTTATTTTTATTATTATCAAATCACAATATGAAAACATTTATAATATTGACCAATGTTTCGGTTCTCATACAGCACCTTTATCAAGGTAAGAAAAATTAACAAAAAATTTATCAATTATTAATTTTTCTTACCTTGACAAGGGTGCTGTATGAGCACCGAAACTTTGGTAAATATTATGAATGCTTTCATATTTTGATTTGATAATAATGAAAGTAAAAAAGACGCAAGAAATAAAAAAGAGAAGGAAAGGGATTGGGTTGGTTGCCTTCTCATTTTTCTTTTCTCTTTTTTATTTCCGTACAAAGAAACAAATTTTGTTTTTAGGAATTGCAATAGGAGCATGTTGTGGTGGTTGTCCAAATTTGATCGTTGGATTCTTCTTTTATTTTCAGGAATTCTATACATTGCTTAGTATTTATTATTTATTTAAACTACTATCAAACAATCAATAATAAACGCTTAGATACCTAATGGTGAAAAAATCTACTATTTGGGTCAACAATTTTGCTGAAACATTTAATTATTTTATGGAAAATTTAACTGTCTTCGAAACATATTGTTTTTTTGGTCTAAAAATTGATCTTTTTGGTTAAAAGTTTAACTTCTTCATTAAAAAATCGTTGCTTTTGCTCAAAAGTTGAACTGATTAGTAGTCAATGCAAGTGTTTGTTTAAAATTATTATTTTTTTTTTGAAAATTCATCTGTTCTAGTAGAAAATCTTTTTTGGTAGTTTGTGGATGGCAAACAAAACTCAATAAAACAAATAAAATTTGTTCTTTATCGGTATATTTTTTAATTTCCATAATTTTGATTTCATAACTCATTCAGCCGGCCGGCACTATCAGCGAGAACAAATATTGCAACAGTAAAAGTGACAAGTTTAAGGAAAGCCAAAGTAAAACTAACATTTATTTTTTAGTCTATAAATGCCGGAATATAATTTCGGCGTGGCTTACATACAGTAAAGATTAGAAGATAAGATATTACGAAACCATTAATTACGTGAAAAGCATTTGAAAAAATAAAAGAATATTTAAAGAAAATGTCTCGAAAAAGTTTAACATACGTTTTCTATATATTTTGATCGAATATATGTTGTTAAATTCATCTATTTCGAATCAAAAACTCAACTATTTGGTTGAAAATTCATCTTTTTCTTTTTCATGCAGTTGTTCACTTTGTTTGAAAAACTATTCCATTCTTCTATTAGATTGTTTCCAGAGTAAACGCCAGCACTCATTTTTTCATTATATTCTGTCCTAATTTCGTTGTCCCATATCACAATCTCTTTTTCTGGTATCTGTTGGCAACATTGGTTCGCTCTGACAAATTCGGTTTTCAATATAAACCCATTGGTTGATGATCTGATTCTATTCTATCCATTATTTTGAATTCTTCTATCATATTCAAACCTTCATGGTTAGTTATAGTGTAGTCAATTACTGATTACCCTTTTCCCCTCTTCTTACCCGAGTTACCCACGTACGTAATTATCCTTGATTGTCACCTTCTAAGTTGCCGTTTGATATACACCATCCTTTACCTTCCACTAACTTCATTAGCTGATCTCCTTCTGTATTGGATACTTTGTCTTTGGATGCTCTTTCGGCTTCTTCCTTCTCTGGTCCTCTGTAAATTGCTCCTTTTGTACCCGTTCTTGAATTAAAGTCTCCTCTAATTAGTAAGTTTTGATTCCCCTTATCCTCAATTTCTTCATCCAGTCTAGCTGTCAAATCTTTAATCTTGTCTTTGCAGTATATTGTCCATATGTTCCATGTTTTGTTTCCTAGAGAGATTTTGCTGCCAAGGGCTCCTTTAAAATCCTTTGCTGCTCCTTCTATTTCTTACATTTCTCTCCTTGTTCCTCCACTTGCTCTTCCTTTCTTGTTTTCTATCGTAGCAAATTGGCATACCCAATTAAACCCCTTAGGTAACAGTTTCCTGAATCTCGCCCAATCTTTCTCCTCAATCCAAGTTTCTGTTAATCCGACATAATCAAAACTTTCTACAAATTTCCAGAAGTCCTTATCTTTGTTCCTGACACCAGCTACATTCCAAAAAAAGAAATTTGCACCCCCCTGCTCTCGTTCGAAGTCTTTGTTCTTCGTTCAAAGTCGTTGGGACTACTGAAAATTTGCATCTTCCCTTCTCTTTCTCTTCTCCAGGTCCCTCCAGCTTATCCAAACTTGATTAACCCTCAATGTTTGGTATCTTATCTTTACCTCTTTACCCTGTTCTCTTTCAGTCTTGGCTATGTCTACTGTTTCTTTTTGTATTCTCCTTTCTTCTCTGGTGAGATCATGATCGATAAAAATCTTCTTACCATTTAATACTTTTTTCCTTTTCATGATTGATAGCTTTTCTTCCCAGCTACCTATTTTCGCTATTATTGTTTTCTTTTCACTAAATCCAACTGCTGTGGCCCAGAGAATTTCCACTTCTGTGTCTAGTTCTTTTTTAAAGAACGCCTTTACGTCTGCTTTTTTGTCAGTACCTCCTATGTGTAGTCCTCTTATCACCACATTGTTTTTCCTTTCCCTTTTCTCTCGAGCTTCAACTGCTCTTTTTATTTCCAAAAAGTCTCTATTGTATGTGTACTCCGCCTTTCCACTATTGACAATTGATTCCCCCGCTTGAATTGAGTAATTTTCCTTTCTTATTTTATTTTCAATATTCACTACTTTTGCGTTAATTGTCTCCTCTATAATCTGGTTATTCTCTTTGTTCCCTACGATGGAGTTAATTTCAATTAATTTACGTCTTAAATCTATTCTTTCTTTTTCCCATTCTTCTGTTTTCCTTTTCAATTCTTCGTTGAACTGTCTTATCTCTTTTTCGCGATTCTCCTTTTCCTTCTTTAATTGTAATTTCATTTGACTGTTCTCAAATTTTGTTTCCTGCAGGTGATTCCAGACATATTTTATAGCTGATTCCCAATTCCCACCCACTAACACTGAGTTTGGGAAATCAAATTTGTTTTTCTCCTTTTCTAAAATTTCCTCTTCCTGTTTTGCCTGATCTGTGCTTAATGCATTTATTGCATTTTGATCTGCATTCTGGATCGTTGATTCTGTCCCTGTTTTTTCTGAAACTTTGAATATCTCATCTATCTTTTTGTTATTTTGAGCTTCTCTTAGTAATTTTTCTTCTTTTGGTGGTCTCCCTCTACCCCGCTTTTTCGTCTCGTCTGTCTTTTCTAGGTTAGTTTCAGTCGTTTCAGTTTTGACAGTCTTATTTCTATCGATATCGGTCTTTCTATTACATTTCGCGCCATCTGTTGCTATTGCATCTAACTTCGTCTCACTCGTTTTCTGCCATCTTAATTATTTTTTCGATCTAACCTATAAATTTCAACTCCTCACAAATATCGTCAAGAATAAAATACAAATACCTTTTTAAACGTCACTTTTTAATCCCACTTATAAGCCTACCTTTATTGCACTTAAAAATTACCACTAACGCCATATATTCGCATACAATCACCATAATTCTTTATAAATACTGCCGACGATATGAACACGCGTCCGCACACTTCCACGCAACCGTACCAAGTCCCTTGAAAATTCATCTTTTTTGGCTAAAAATTAACTTTCTTATTGAAAATTCAACTGTCTTCGAAAAATATCGGTTGTTTGTCTTGAAGATTTATTAATTTTGTTCAAATTTCAACTATTTCATTGAAAAATCGTTCCTTCTGCTCAAAAGTTGAACTGATTAGTTGCTAATGCAAGTGTTTATTAGAAAAATAATTGTTTATTGCTTTTTATGTTGGAAAATGAATAATTAATTATTAGCTGCTTAGTGTTTTTACAATATTAAATTACATAAAGATTGAATTATAATTTTTCTATATTGAGGAGCATGAATTAATTATTTACATCAACATATCTCTGTTGCAACTATATAATTTTTTTAATGTTTGTGCTATTTTGGAATTTGTACCTCAATTCCGTTCTCATAATTATATGTAAATATGTTTTAGTTTCTTCTGAAATTAATTTAAAATTTTAATTATAATTATAATTATCATTACAAGATCAAGTAAAATTTATTGGGATGTTTCAATGAAAATATTTGTTCATTAATATTTACGTTGTAAACTGATTAATTTTTTCAATATTGAACCATACAATTATTGAATTTTAATTTTAATTTTGTGTGGTAACAGGAATTGATTACTGACATTAATATTATATCATTTAGTATTGGCTATGATCTGTGCAGTCAAAGTTTAATTATGTTGCATACTTCTATTACGATTGAGTAATCTAGCATGACGTCATGGTTATGATAGTATAGGTGGAAATGTCAGGAAGGTTAGCATGGTTGGTACATATTTACAATAAAATAAGATATGCCAAAATTTCAGGTTGGAGTATCGGATCGATTTGATCAGAATCGGGCACTAAAACTTAAAATTTTTGATAGTTGATTTCATTTCGTGAAACTGAAAGGTCTTTAACCGGTAAAAGGATAAAACATAATTGCGTAAATGCATTTTATACTTGAAAAATATTACTATTTATACATTTATAACTTACTTTTACGTTTAGAATATTTTTTTTCAAAAAGTCGTATGCATTCCTATGTAAGGATGTACTAACTATGCTAACCTTCATGACATTTGCACCTATTCTATTATGATTGTGACGTCTAGCTCAAATAATCAATTATAGAACTATTTTAAATGTTTGTGACCAATTGTCGATTATCAAATTCCACTTTTTGCACGCTTCAGAGAAGGGAATGGAAAAAAATGGAAGGTTATCGGAATTAAAGTTGGATATATCATCTTTAAAATGAGACTAGGAACATGATAAAATATCTGCTGGTTCTCGAATTCTTATGAAAAATGTGGAATTAAAAATTTTCGTAGATTAATTTGACTTTTTTTTATTAAAAATTCAACTACTTGTTTAAACGTTTAACGATTTTAAAAGAATAATTTTGTTGGTTGAAGATTGAACATTTTAATTGAAAGTTCATTTTTGCTATTGCAAAATTTGACTATTCCATTTTTGGTTAAAAATTTGTCTTTTTTATTTGAAAATTCAACTATTTTGCTAGAAAATTAACTTTTTAGTTACAAATTGGTTCAACTGTTTTGTATTATATTATTATTATATTATATGTATTGAATTATATTTTATATTATCTTACATTTAATTACATTATAAAATTTAAATAATAATATTCAATAAAAAACTTCAAAATTTTGTTTAAAAAAAAATATATATATGTATATCTTTTTTTTCTTTCAAATTTCCAAACATTTTCGAGAATTTTAAGGGAATACAAAGGATTTTAAGAGACTGGCAAAATTTCAAGGGATTTCACAGAATTTTGTAGGATTTCGACGGATTTCAAGATATTTCTAGTGAACTTCAAGAAATAAATTAAATTAAATTTTGAAAGTATTTCTAACCGATTTCAAAAATTTTCAGGGATTTAAAGGAATTTCACCAAATTAAAGGATTCAAGGTTTTTTTTGAAAATTGATTTTTTTAAAGAAAAATTCAATAAATTTTGTAAAGATGAACCACTTTGTTAAAAACTGATTTTTTTGTTGTTGAATGTTCATTTGTTCGGTTACACATTTAACCATTTTGTTGAATATTATTTTTTTTATGGCTTAAAATTAATTTTTTAACCGAAAATATAACTTTTGTTACATTTCAGTCAATTTATTTATTAAAATAAATAAAGTCATGAATATAATTTTTTTACTTTTAATTCCAATTTTGTTTATTCCGTTTATAAAATATTCTTCTTATCTCTTGGTTCCAAATTCTACTATTTGGTTGAAGATTTATCTGTTTTCTTGAAAAATCGTTTTTTTTTGTTTAAAATTTATTTCGTCGATCAGAAAATTTAGTTATTCCATTTTTAATTAAAAATAAATAGATTTTGGTTGGTTCAAATTTAAACTTGGTTTAAAGTCGAACGACATTTTAAAATAGTTATTTGTGATACAAATGAGCAAAATAGGTGATTGTGTGCGAGTGTGAATTTTGCAGCATAAGCATTTTAATATTTGATTTGTAGAGATTTCGACTCTAGACTTAAAAGTTAAACTATTTTTTGAGAAAATTCATGTATTGATTCGAGAATTGATTTACAAAAATAATTAAATAACCAAAATTAATTAATTATTCATTTTTCTTACCTTGACAAGGGTGCTGCATGAGCACCGAAACGTTGGTAAAAATTATAAATGCTTCCATATTGTGATTTGATAATAATAAAAATAAAAAAGACACAAGAAATAAAAAAGAGAAGGAAGGGGATGTGGTTGGTTGCCTTCTCATTGTTTTTTCCTCTTTTTTATTTTTGTCCAAAGAACTAAATTTTTTTTGTCTTTAGGAATTGCAATAGAAGCATTTTGTAGTTGACCAAATTTGGTCGTTGGATTCTTGTTTTATTTTCAGGAATTCTATACATTGCTTAGTATTAATTAATTATTTATTCAAATTATTATCAAATAGTCAATAATAAACGCGTAGATACCTAATGGTGAAAAAATCCAGACAGATTCATGAATTCTACATGATCCTTAACATAAAATCTCTAAACGATATTGTTGTTTTCGATTCTGACAATTTTCGAGAGTAACGCTGGTAACGTTTGCTTGCTGTAGGCCGCTCATATTCAACAGTAGTGTGCTTCTGTGTGAGGTACTGCATTTGAAATCAGTGATGCTAACTGAATCGCCTTTATCTGCGCATGTTTGAATTCTAATATAGTTGATTGGCTGTAGTATGCGCCTGTATTTGAATTCCCAATGAGGACGCGAACTAGAACCAATAAGCGCCATTCAGTCGAAGCATGCGCATGTCAAGGTGGTCTTTTCGGCATCACTGGGGGAAATAGTAATCGAATCGAATCGTAGTTCGAGTTCGATAATGCGTCACGTGTTTTTTCTTATTTGGTAATGCGCGGCGCAGTGTTGCCAACCGTTGCACGGTAAAGTCTGTGAAAGGAGTAATGAACCATAACCTCAATTGTGATGGTGGTCTGTTTTTAAACTTTTTACGTAAACAAGAAATTTTCAGATTATTCATTTTTACGCTCTGTAACTGTGATTTCTATTATAATTTAATTCTAGTTATCATATTAAATATCATTTGTGAAACGCGTGTACGTTTCGGTTCTACTTTCCCTATAGGATTGAAATCTCCATTTCCTTATAGTGACGCATTCGAATAATTATTTTTCTTCGATTTGAATAGAAGTATGTCATATGTCAGAGATCTGTGTATGTCTACAGATCAAAAATTTTATAATTTAAAAAGATTAAAAAAAAAACACCGATACTTTAAGGAATTGATTTTGATAATTTGAAGGGATTTCAAAGAAGTTCAAAGTTATTTTTTTTTATCCAAGGAATTTTCAAGATCTTCAATCAATTGCAAGGAATTTCAAGAGATTTCAAAGAATTTTAAATATTTTGAGGTATTATAAAATATTTTAAGGAATTTTTAATAGATTTCACTAACCGAATAGGATTTCAGAGGATTTAGAAAATTTCAATTGATTCTAAAAGATTTAAAATTGATATATTGTAGGAAAATATTTCAAAGAATTTCAGTAGATTCCAAGGAATTTTTTATTTATTTTAATAATTTGAAGGAATTTTTCAAGATTAGGAATATTTTAGGGTATTTCAGAAGAATCCAAGGTATTTCCAAGAGATTTCAACAATTTGAAGGAATTTCAAAAATATGTAAAGAATTTGAAAACTTTCAGAGGTTTCTTGAAGATTCCAAGGATTTTTTATTTGATTTCAGTACTTTAATCGATTTCAGAGGATTTGCAATATTCTAGAGTAATTTAAAAGATTCCAAGGTCTTGAAATATTTTGGGGAATTTCTGATGACTCCAAGGAATTTTTTTATTTGAATAATTTGAAGGAATTTCAAAGGATTTGAAATATTTTAGGCTATTTATAAAATTTTCATTTGCTTTTAAAGAATTAAAAAAAAATTCAAGAATCCAAGGAATTTTTAATTTATTTCAGTAATTGATTTCAGAGGATTTCAAATATTTTTTAAATTTTCATTTGATTTTAAAGAGATTTAAAAAGTTTCAGGGAATTTAAGGAAAGTTTTGAGGACTTGAAAACTTTTAGATTATTCTAAAAGATTCCTAGGAGTTTTCAATAGATTGCAGTAATTTAATTGATTTCAGAGGATTGGAAATATTTTAGAAGATTTCAAGGCATTTTCGAAAGCTTTGAAAAGTTTCAAGTAATTTGAAAATAATCAAAATAAATATGTAAGGAATTTGAAAAGACTCCAAGGCACTTCTAAGAGATTTCAATAATTTTAAGGTATTTCAAAAAATGGTAAAGGATTTGAGAACTTCAAGAGTATTTTAAAAGATGCCAAGACATTTTCGTAAGCTTTAAAAAGTTTCAAGTGATTTTTAAAGAATCAAAGGTTTTCAATAATTTCAAAGAGTTTCAAAGGATTGGAAATATTTTAGGGTGCTTTTAAAAATTGCAAGGGATTTTGAAGAGTTAAAAAAATTTCAAGGAATACCAAAATATTGTGAAGGATTTTAAATATCTTAGGGTATTTTGAAAGATCCTAGGAAGTTTTAAATTGATTTCAGTAATTTGATGTTACTCATAGGATTTGAATTATTTTATGGTATTTTAAAAGATCTAAAGCATTTTCAAGAGCTTTAGAATGTTTCAATTGATTTCCAAAGGTTTGAAAGGATTTGACAAAATTTGCATTTTGTAACATTAATTAAATATGAATAACATAGAAAAAATAGGTATTTGGTTCATTCTTTTTCATAACTAAAATTAATAGGCGCGCGCAAGACTACTAGTATAGTTAAAAAAAGATCAAGTTGCATCCGACATCATACACCATGAGCTGTTGCGATGACAAACTTTGACTTGCCATATCTTTGAAAGTAATAAGCAGTCAAATCTGAGAAAAAAGTTTCAATGTATGTCTCATGATAAGGTCTTATTTAACGTACACTTTACCTCCAGAATCTTTGGACTAAAAATGGGCGAAAACCCCCTTGATTTTTGGGTCACTCTTTGCTATTTTTCGGCTTCACAAATCTACTATTTGGATCAAAAATTTTGTTGAAACATTTCATTATTTTATGGAAAATTCAACTGTCTTCGAAACATATTGTTTTTTTTTGCCTAAAAATTGATCTTTCTGGTTAAATGTTCAACTATTTCATTAAAACATTGTTTTCTTTGGTCAAAAGTTGAACTGATTTGTAGTCAATGCAAGTGTTTGTTTGAAAATTATTATTTTTTTTAAACTTCATCTGTTCCAGTTGAAATTATCTTTTGGCAGTTTATGGATGGCCAAAAAAAAACTGAATAAAACCAATAAAATTTGTTCTCTATCGGTCCTTTTTTTTATTTCCGTAATTTTGATTTCATAACTCATTCGGCCGTTCGACACTATCAGCGAGAACAAATATTGCATCCGTAAAGGTATGAAGAAATTTTGTAAGGAAAGCCAAAGTAAAACTAACATTGATTTTTTTGTCTATAGATGACTTAATATAATTTCGTCGTGGCTGACATACAGTACACATTAGAAGATCAGATATTACGAAACCAATAATTACGTGAAAAGCATTTGCGAAAATAAAAGAATATTTAAAGAAAATATCTGGAATATATGTTGTTAAATTCATCTTTTTCCAATCGAACACTCAACTATTTAGTTGAAAATTCATCTTTTTTGGCTGAAAATTAACTTTCTTATTGAAAATTCAACCTTCTTCGAAAAATTTCGGTTGTTCCTTCTGCTCAAAAGTTGAACTGATTAGTTGCTCATACAAATGTTTAGTTAAAAATTAATTGTTCTAAAGTGAAAATTCATATTTTTTTGGTTGCTTATGGATGGCTAAAAAAAAGGAATAACGCTAATATAATCCTTTCTCTATATCCTTATTTTTTTTATTTCCTCAATCTTCATCTCGTAAGTTTTTCCACAGTCAAAAACTATCAGCGAGAATAAATAGTGCTTTCGTAGCGGTAATAAGGAATTTGTACACGAATGCCAAAGTAAAGCTAACATTGATTTTTGTACTCTACAAATGACTAAATATAATTTCGATGTGACTCACATATTATACACATTAGAAGATAAAAGATTTTAAATTACGATTAAAAATTGTTATATTTGTTCTGAACTAAAACATTCGGAATTAATAAAAAAAAATTCTTTTACTAAAACTTTTCTAATCGCCATATCTAATGATTTGTAGATTAGATTAGTTCAAACAAAAGGCTTTCCTTTTTTCCGCAAATGTCGACGGATGTAAGAAAAATCAACAATTATACCAGTTAAAAAATTAATCATGTTTGTTCGAAATTCATCTTTTTGGTTCAGAATTCAACTACTTAGTTAAAAGTCGTCTTTTTTGGCTCAATTCATCTGGTTGAAAATACGTTTTTTCTGTTAAAAATTATTTTCTTGAAATAAAAATTTACCAATTCCATTTTTAGTGCGAAAAATCTTTTTTAGGTAAAAATTTAACCATTTGGTGTAAAATTCACTTTCATCGAGTGAAAATCCATTTAATTGGTTAAGGTTTCAACTATTTCCTTGAAAATCCTTTTCTTGCGTTTAATTCAACTGGTAGAGAATTCGTCTTTTGGTAGGAAATTCATATTTATGGTAAAGAAGTTTTTCTCTTTTAAAAATGAACTTTTTCGGTCGAAAATTTAACTTCTTTATTGAAAATTCGTCTTTTTGGGTGTAAAATTTTGGTCAAAGTTACTAAATAATTCGACATTTTTGCTTGAAAGTTCAACTATTTGCTTGTAAATGCAATTGTTTGTTTGGAATTTTTTTGCTTTGTATTTTTTTGTTTGTTTGTTAAGGATTAAATTATTCTGTTAAAAAATCGTATTTGTTTGAAAATTTAACTTCTCTCTGAAAAGATAATTTTCTTGTTGTTGAATATTCATTATTTTAGTTGAAAATTCAACAATTCGGTTGAAATTTTATTTTTTCCTTGACTGAAGAATCTTTCTTGGTTGAAAGTTAAACTTTTTTATTGAAGAATCGTCTTTTTAGTTCAAAAACCTATCTGTTTTGGTAAAAATATTATTTTTTTTGGTTCAATATTTTATTACTCAGTTGAAAATTTATTTATTTTTTCAATAATTCAACTTTTCTTAAACATTTGTCTTTTCCGATAGAAAGTTCGTTCTTCTCTTGGATAATTGATAGAGGTAGGATGTGTGGTTCCTCAGGGCTCTATACTTGCTTCTCCCCTTTTTAACCTGTATACCTCGGATCTGGGTAGACAGTTGAAACATTGTAGGTACCACAAGTTAGCTGATGACTTAAAATTTTATCTTTCGGGTCCTGTGGCCTGCTTAAGAAATCTCCTTACCCTCGTACAGGAGGATATCGATAGGGTGGTGCATTGGGCAAGTACTAATCGGCTTTCACTCAATCATGCTAAAACGAAGGCAATTGTGATTGGGCCATCCTCTTTCCCATCTCCTAAAGTGATAATAACTCTTTCGTCGCTAGTGATCAGTGGGTGGATTATATATTTTGTTGGGGTTGTAAGAAATCCTGGATGCATACTAAACAGAACCCTGTCCTAGAAAGAGCAGGTATTCGACATCTCGAGGAAATCATTCAGAATTCTGCACCAACTTACATAGAAGAAACAAAGAGTCCTTGCCGTTTTTCATTCGTATACTTATGATTAAGAGTTTGATTCTGCCACACTTTGATTTTGGTTGCATAGTATATGATGTCATAACAGATGAACTTAATTCTAAATTTGAAAGAGCACCTAATGCCTGTATTCGTATCATCTATGATTCACCTAAATATGTACACCTAACAACCTATCGAAAGCAAGCAGGGCTTCTGAATGTAGCTGAGAGAAGACAGTATTTTATGGGTAATTTATTATACAATCTCTTTCACACCGAATCAAACATATTTCTCCTTATAATATCCTCTATTACATCGTGTAGATGTACCTCCTCAGGTGTTATTCCTGAAGGCTGAATGCCGAGTTTTTCCGCATTGAACGTTATTGTCAATAACGATATTATATTTAACGGATTGATTATCATTTTATGTAGTAATCTTTTACACGATAGAAACACAAGCGAATTTGTAACTGAAAAAATGTTCTTTTCTTTCGGTTTATATACCTGCCTGATAATGGTTTATATACATGCTTGATAATGGTTCATATACATGCCTGATAATTTTATATATGCGCAGTTATTATTACGAATACCAAAATGATAATACTTTTATCATATCACACACCCAACTTGTTAAATACAATATTTTGTTTGTTCTTTTCATTCATTTTTGGAACATTTATTTTTTATTTCGTAGAAGATATATTGTAAGCCGAAAGCCTTGAGCAATTTTCAACGGAAATATGTACATGCCGGAACCTAAATAAATATTCTTTAAACAGTTCTGTTATATGTATCATCATTAAAATTGCATGCTAAATAAAACATAGAAAGTTTTTTAGTGGTGGTTCATACATAGCAAGGGTTTATTAATATAAGAACAAGTGCCATCGTTAACAAAAAATCAGTTATATTATTATTGATTGTCCAAACCAAATATTTTAATCCATTACTTACAGAAATGTTATATTAATAAATATACTTCTTATTCATTGATAATATTAAAGGGGTGGACGACACCTAATTTAGGGATTATTTCCAATAACACAGATAATTCTTAATAGAATTTAATATCAAAACAAGATGTTTGCAGCAACAAAGTCCAAAATCTTAAACTATATGTCATATGGCGAAGCATTTTAGGGGTAGATTTTCTAAATTATGATACTCTATTAATCAATTAGAACAATTTTGTGTAAAAACAATGAATAAAACACAATGTTACCTTTCAAAACACCAAAAGACTCAAAAATATAGGAGGGGTGATTTCAACCCCTAAATGTGAACGTTTGCCCAATTTTTTTTTCTTTCATAGTCTGGGATCCTCTTTTCACCTACAAAGTAACAAAAAAATCGGCCCCGGACACCAACTTAACCCCCCTTATGTAAGTCAGCGCCTCAATACCTCAAACACATCTAACACCTACTCATATTTTAATTTATATAACTCAATTACATCCTTCGGTTTATAGGTTTGCGACAATATATCTAATACTTTGTTGTAACTCTGCATTCTAATTCAATATTGATCCTCTTCAATCTCACACAATTAGCTAGCACATTCGCTCTCGCACTCATTATATTTGAGAAGTTGTAGGCTCCGGAAGCTACGATCATGGTT